>JAPMOR010121942.1:287707-299335 GCA_026543865.1 Argiope aurantia | reverse complement strand
TAGAATATGAGTATGATCCTTTACGGATGCTGATATAAAATTATTGTCTATTTTCATGTTTGAAGACCATTATTTGAGTCATATTTGACCCATAAGATAAATATGCTCTCATCTTCATCTCTGTCTTCAGCATTATTGAGAGTGACCTTCCGCGAAAATTATTCTTCGCTTATTATGCTTCCCCATCACAAGCATACACGAAACGAGTTATTAATTATTTCCTCTGATATCAATGCTAATTATAATACTTAAATTTAAAATAAAGATTTTAGTACAGTTCTCCAACGATGTTCTTAAATCTTGATTCTTTACCATCAAAATCTAACAATACCAATAAAAGCATCCATGAGGCAGGTAGCCATTATATTCACAGCAGTAAATATTCTATGCGACACGTTAATTATAATGCGAGCGCTTAATTCATGACGTCCACTCTACAAATGCTAATCGCTATTACCGGAACAAACTCTTAAAGCAAGATCCCCCATCCCTTTTGGAACGTAATCTATTTCGTTGTCACAGTTAGGTCGAGGGGACCCTGAAGAGCTACATAAGTATCTCAGGGGGACTCATTAGAGAGTAAAAGATTAGGTCATTATTATGGATTTCGCAACGCTGCGCCATTTTACCGATGATTCTTTTAAACTTTTATTGGAGACGATTTTTCAACTTTCTGGGACTGTACTTTTCTTGTTCGTTTAATCTATACTTGCTAACTTCTTCATTTTATCATCTTGGCAATCCGTTCGATAAAAGCCAGGTATTTTATTGAAATCCTTTAAATCAAGTAATCTTAGAAATCCCATTAGGATGTGAAAATAATAAATAATATAATGAATCATTATTTTCTTTTTTTGTATTGTAATTAAGATGTACTTATTATTTAATACTTACTAAAATCTGTAAACTTAATTGAATTTTACTGAATTTCAATAACTAATTATTATTTTTACAACTTCGGTAGATTATAATAGTTTCAAACTTTTTATTTTATTTTGTTTATTTGATTTAATTTAATTATTTATTATGAGTAGTTATAGCATTAATAATGTCGAAGGTTTTACAACAAAGAATTAAGCTAATTTTGCTTCATATTTTATATAAAATTTTTAAGAATTATAAAAAACCTCATATTCCAGTAAAATTTTGTTTATTTTTACATATAAGACACATAAGATATTTATACAGCCATACTTTTTAAAACCTTACATATTGAAATCTATTAAAGCCAGTTTTTTCCCCTATCCGATAACTTTATATGTATATATATGTATATATGCATATATATATGTGTGTGTGATGAATTGAAAATCAAAGAAATGATATCTTATGTATGTGTACCTATAATTTATGCATTACATTTATTTATAAATGACATGCGTATATGTTTAAAAATTTTAATCGTTATTTTATTTACTTACAGGTATGTTTAGTTATTCATTACTATTTAACATTAGATTTATGTAAATATTATTAATGGTCTTGTTTGCCTTCCATAAAATTTGTCTGTATGCAAATTTAATGGGGTTTTCTAAATTTCTTAGCAACCTAAATAGATAAAATTTGTATCTTCATGATTTTTTATCGATGTCAGATAGTGTCAGTCTTTACATTTTTAGAGTAAATTAAACGGTATGGAAAATTTAAAAAAATCAAAGAAACGTCAAAGGATACAAAGATTTACCCACTAACTTTGATTGTACAATGCTGCCCTGCTGTATTTACAAAACAGTATTAAAATTATTTCTTAAATGTATTGGTTTATATTGCATTTCAAAAAAGTTAATTCCTAACTTTATTTTCTCTAAACTGAAAAATCTCATGATTAAAAATATTTTATTTTTTGCTCCATGCATTAAAATATTCATATTCTATTTCTAATGAGACAAAAATGCAAAGAGTTTACAAGTGACACATTATTCAAGGTATTTTCACAACTTAAAAACCCTATATGAAAGTTATTTCTTTTCTAGCATAATAGCAATGTTGAAGATCTTATTTTTTTTATTATAAGTATTTACATGCATTAGCAAAAATTTTTTATAAAATGAAGAAGTTCTCTGATATAAGAGATAATTTCATCAATAAAGATTATACGAATATTAAATAATTCTATAGATGCATATTAATAAATATCAAATAATAAAATATTTGATAAAAACTTATTCCTATTCTGAAAAGAAGATGACAAATTTCTAAATCATTCATTATTGAAATAATTACCAGAATTCTTCTATAATCTATCGCATTTATTTCCGATATATAAGATAGAAGTTATCTAAATATCACTAATTATTGTGTCCAAATATGTACTTCCCTTTCAGCATACATAATATGCATACCTTAAGGCATACCCCCTAGCTTGTAGTTCCCCAAAACAGTATTTAAACTTTCCAATTTCCATAACTTTCTTTCGACCTTTTCTCACCAAATTAATGGAAGGAGCTTTAAGCAAAGCAGCGACTGTAAATAATCAGATACGAAAGATTCTTCAATTCTCTGACAGTTAAATTAATTCCATTCCACATCTTGTCATTTTGCACTTGAGCTTACTTTAATAAAAGTGTAATCAATACTTCCACTTACCGTATTTCTGCCACAGGGTCTAGAGCAACTCCATTTTTCTTCCATGAAAAAGACATCGGCTTGTCGCCCAGGGCCCGGCATTCCATAGTGGCTCTTTCCCCCCTCCGAGCTGTCATCGCTGTGTATTTAGAATGGAACTGAGGTGCACCTGGGAAACAAAAGTTGGATTTTGTGTTTGTTTAACAATTCATGGCAGAAGAACATTATTTAATGAAAAGTTATTTCGCATTTAAATGAAGACGGAGTGTGAGTGAAAAGTGTAATGCATGTTTGTTTTTAAACATTTCTCTTTCATTTAAATTGGAATCTATTTTGGTTGCAAGCTGTCACAGAAGCATCTTAATGTCAACTTTACAGAAACATGGGATTTCTATAGTTTTAACTGCACATATGTACCTCAAATTGAGATTATCAGAGTATTGGAAATAAAACATGGTATAATATCCTGCCGAATTCAATTCATTTTGAATCTGAAGGGAAATCAAATTTCACCATTTTCAGCATTTGCTGAAAACGTACTAGCAGTTTATTGATTTTTGAATATATTTGACAAATTATGCTGTCTTTCGTTTTTTTTTAATTCATAAACCTCTTTAAACCAAAGTAATGAAATCAGGGATTTTATATATATTGATAAAAGGAATATATATTCTATTTATAAATCAACAATGTTAATTGCCAAGACATTAAATTATTTTTACAAGAAAAAATATCTTTCATTTCAATAAATCTTTACAAGTTTTAGAAGGAAATTTTTGAACAAATTTTAATATTCTTCAGTCATATGTTGTTTTTTATTTATCTATTTTTACAACATGCATAACAAATTGTTCTGCAAAAGCTCTTATGTTTTAATACATTAATTTTTTTATTACATATCATATGAGAATGTTTCTAAATAGATTTCAATATACTTGAGCCGAATATTGAATCATATTCCATTGATGCTTTTTTTATTTGAGTAATAAAAGCCTACTTTTTCAAATTAATTAGTTGTAGTTTTAGTTAATTCGACTTACTGAAAGTACTTTTATAACATTATGAGTATATTATTTAAATGGAGTACATATTATGTTTAATAATCAGTAATATTAATTGCCATTCCTTAAATAATTTTTGTTTACAAGAAATTAAAAAAACTACCGTTTTAATACATTTTTTAGATATCTTGGAAGCAAATTTCTAATTTCAATACTGTTCAGTCATATGTTTTTATTTATTTAGCTATTTTTGATACTTACGTAATAAACTGCTTTTCAAAAGCTGTAATATTTTAATAGATTAAATATTTTATTACATATCATAGGAGAAAGTTACTCGAATCAAATATTGAATCATTTTCAATTGATACTTTTTTTTATTTTCGTAGTAAAGAATTACTTTTTTCAAATTAATTACAGTTTGTTGCTTTAACAGTTCCTAATTATTGAATTTTTTTTTATTGCATATGGGTATGAAAAAAAACAAAAATTTAAAAAATGAACTAACATAAAAACAACATTTTCAAAAAAGTATTGCATTTAAAAAAAATATTTGGTATTTTTTTATTTCTGATGTTTATTATAATAAATATTTTACTTATAATAAAAAAAAATATATCAAAAGATGATTATTGTATCAACACCATAACGTGAAGTCGATTCAAACTGTTGAAAAAATGCGAATAGTTCTTAAATTAAATTATGATGGAATAGCTCAAAATGTTGAAAGAATTTTCAAAATTATTTACTCTAACTTCTTTTGATTTTAGTACATTTTGCTCAAAATTATTCGATAAATCACTTTCGACCCTAATTTTAAGGGCATCATAAAATAATAAAAACTTTCAAAACTGAATTTCAGATATGTAACTGCAACTAAAAGCATGAATACACAGTTAACTTTAAAATTCTGCTGTAACTTCCTGAATTATCCAAATCAGAGGCTCTTTTATGAGAGCTAAATGCATTGCGACATTGTTGCATAAAGGAGAAAAAGATTATCGAGAGTATAAAATCCTCCTTTCCTAAATTACATGCTTTTGCTCACATTCGAATGCGCTTTTGAATATTTATAAGCATGATTTAAATACGCCAGCGAATTTCCTTTTTCCATATTATAGAAAACTGATTTTGTAATATTCGTTACAAGAATTTATTCGTGCTAAAGGATGGAATTCCTGCAGTCCGTACGTGTTCCATGTGGATGTTGTAAATGTAATATTTAGGATAATAAATCAATATTGCCTCGCATTAATTTT
This sequence comes from Argiope aurantia, assembly GCA_026543865.1. NCBI lineage: Eukaryota > Metazoa > Arthropoda > Arachnida > Araneae > Araneidae > Argiope > Argiope aurantia. Next base: position 294,510 of record JAPMOR010121942.1, on the reverse strand, counting down.
TAAGAGTGTGAGCAAGAGGGAATTCCAAATTATATTCAAAATTTTACTTTCTACCTTCTAGTGAGCTTCAAATGAATATGTTCTCTGAGATGTTTTACATTTCTTTTCATTTTCATTTTTGTCTGTTTTAAATTTCTGATTTAATGTTTTAAAGAAGATTTCAATGATTATATCGTCTGAATTTAATTTTAAATGAAACCATACAAACGAGACATGTAGAAACCAATCCTGATTTCATTTGATTGTTTTCAATGCATTAAAAAATATTCCACTGGTTGTACTTTCCAATTTTAATTTCAAAATGAAGTCCGAAGCAGAATATTGCAATTGCCGTGGTGTGTTATCTGCGCATTAGTCCTTCCAACAGTGAATTTTTATAGTATTGAATTTTACTACTAAAATAAAAACAAATGTTTAATTCTGGTAAGGCTTATAGAAGAAATATTGTCTGCAAATGGTTGATTTGGCTTTGCTCTTTCTAACCATGACCATATCGTTTAATTCAAAGACATCAGCTCCTAATAGAATATAAATGTAAATACAAATTTCCTTTAAATAACATAAACATGTTTTACGTCGTTGAACCAGTATTGCAACTCTTATCACACTTTACAGTTTCTGTACCAAACGAACTAAAAAAATAGCAAGTATATATTTTTTGCCGTTTCTTGTCCCTATTATTTATATTTAGCAAAGTAATCATATTACATTACTTTATTTAATTACCCTCTTGGGAAATAAATGTTATCAAGTATGCAAATTTCGATTTCTCTTCTTGAAGCTAATCAATTAGTTTATAGATTAAACGGCATAAAATGGAACTTTTTGTCATTTAAGCATTTTTTCAATGGCATTGTTTTTAACGGTTTAGAAATTATCTATTAAGAGATGATCAGAGAGAAATACTGCATATAAGCATGTTTTCGTTTTGTTTTCTTTTATATTAATTCTTAAACTTATTTAAAGATTTTTTGATTAATATTTTCCCACAGATCGTAAACATAAACGTTAGTTTATTATTTTTTTTTTATAAAATTGCAAACAATGTCAAAAATTCTTTGAATTAACAGAAACTATATTTTCCAACATATGCTTCTGGGATAGATAAAAAAGAAGCTCTAGTTGAAATTTCTGTCACAAATTGGGATGGATGGGGCAAATGGATGACACATTTTTATTCATGCTTTTGGAACACCAACGTTACATTAGTATCAACTGTTAAAGTATATTGGGCATCTATATAATTGAAATAACCTATTGAATTAAAACCGAGTACCATAGTAAATTATTATAAAACTTTCAATCTTTCAAAAAACACTTTGTCCATAAAAAAAAATATCTTCACATTTATTTTTAAAGATATGAGTGAAAAATGCAATGAAAAAATATATTTTTACCGTTACTTATTTTTATTTTTTTAAAATTTCGTTTTATATGCATCAAAATTAAAATTAATATTTATTAAATTTTAAATGCATTTTAATGGGGATTTCTGGTATATTATTTTCTCCCATAATGCACTAAATAAGTTACTGTGTTTGGACGTTCTTAAATTAACGGAAAAAATATTTTCTCTGTATTCATTTTTATTTAATTCCAAATATCCTGGTAAAATCTACAAGTTGTTTGTATCTGACTTCAAAAATTGCAACAAACAACAGAAGCAATTATTATTTATTAATAAAAATAATTGATTTTTATTTTCTTTAACTGTTTTAATGCTTTCTCACATATTATTTTATGATTTTTTTTTACTCATCCTGTACCCAAGCAGTATCATAAGATCAAAATATATTTACTTCAATCCTCACTATCATATATTATCTTTTGTGGAGTAAATAAAGATTTTCTTGAATTCTACTTTACGGGTGATTAGGTTCGGCTTGCAGGACTTGAAGTAAAAAAACATTGAGTGATGCCTATAGCTATAATTTAAGAATGTATTCTTTAGAAGAGGTTTCTTAATACATTAGGAAAATACATTATCAATTTTATTGCCAATTGCAATAAAAAGGATAATGTATTTTTAATATATTATTATTCAGTATATTCAATTCAGTATCTTATTTCTTCTTATAAGTTCTATTTTTAATATAAACTCATTATTGTGAGAATATAATACTATTACACTATGCACAATTCTAATCGTGCTTTAATGAACTAAATTCTAAACCTTTTGATTTTTGCAAGTACTACTTATTGGGAAAATCCTGTAGCGATGTAAATAATTATAGTTTATATCGTTTGAGTCTGTTATATAGGTACTAAAGAATTGCAAAATCTGAATTTTTATGCTTATATCTAACCTTTTTAGTCACATTTAACAGAAACTTGGTACACAAGTAAACTTATAATTCCATTGCTTATTGAAAAGTCACGGTGTTAACTGATTGGCTGAACCTCAGAGCAGATCCTTCGATTCCACTATTGAAATGGTCTAAAACCGTTATATTCTTAATTTCACTACTCATATAGTTTTAGTCAAAGAAAATGGGGACACCTTACTTTCTACAACATAAAACATAAAAGTTCCTTTTGACATATTTTATATTATAGTATACACCGAGAAAGTATTGTAATCCTCAAAAGATTCCAATTCTGGATTTTAACAAATCTCGAATTTTAGACTTCTCTCCGAGTCCGAAGAATGCATTTTCGGAATTATGTCTGCCTGTTTATCCAATAACTTAAAATTGTCTTGAGCTAGATGGATGAAGTTTGGTATGTGGTTTCCAGTCTAAAGGTTTCTATCAAATGTTGAACAAAATCCATTCAAGGGGAGTCTTCTATTCAACCATTAATTTATATTAAGCTAACACAAGAACTAGAAAATAAAAAGAGCTAGAGGTATAAAATTTAGCACACAAATTTATCATCTAAAATGTAGATATATATCATATTTGGAACAGAATTCGTCTAGGGATTGTCCGTCTGTTTGTTTGTATTTTACAAGTATGTAAACATGATGAAAGTAAAATGATTTAAATGTATGGAATTTGGTAATGAGAGTACAATTTATTTTTATCTTCTGTGTTAAATTTTACATATTATTAATTACTTACTATTTAAAATATGCAATTTATTATTTAATAATTGATTTTTCTTTACTAGTAACAAATCCTACTAAATTTTTGGTTTTAATAGAATTTGGTGTCGATCATAAAGAAGACATCTAAAATACAAATTCGGTTTCCGGGTATCTCTGTATTAAATATAATTCAGCGATTAATCGCCAATACATCTCCAAATAATCGCACTCTTATACACTCTTTTACAATTTTCGTTCATCAAGTACATTTATTAGAAAGTATGGGAGTAAATTTCGGAAGAAACCTCCTGCTATTTAGTTTGAAATATGAATGCTTAAGTCATAAAATTATATTACTAATGAGATATACTGCAATTATGTAAAAATGTTAACCATGATTTTCATATGAATTAGATTCATTGATTGAAAAAACATGAAATTTAATTATTTATGACATTGCAATTATTTGCCCAACTAGAAGTATACATCTATCTCTAAAGTTTTAATAATTATTTATTGGACAACAATTAAAATGGACGTAATATATATATAATTCTTGGTGTTAGAATGTTAAACAATTTTTCCTGGTTATTTCGTAATAGGCAAGAAATTCCATATATGAAAACCTACAAAATGTTTGAACTTCAGAAAAGGGTTAAAACTTTACATACGATTAAATTCCTTGAAATATTAAACTAATAAGAATATATATCATAGGCATATAAAGGAACATGAACACCATTTATATGAATATGCAAGGAGATATATTAATGGAAATTCAAAATAGTGAATAATATTTTAGTAAAAAATTCTTATTAGTTATTATTTTCTTTAAATGATAATTTCATTCTTGTACATTTATATTTTCATAGCTCATTGGTCATATATATCCATTGAAATTTGTTCATATATCTTATCGTGAATCTGTACATTAAAATAATGAAAGGAGTCTAGTAATTAATCGTATAAAAGAATATAAGAAGATAAATTTGAATTTTCAAGTGTTGCAAGGACAGCAAATGATTCTAAATCAAAACGACTTGCTTCATTCCAAAAGCTTAGGGAGCAACACAGCAAAGCATATTATTAACTCAGATTCGCTCTTTATACTATAAAGGAGAGTTCTTTGTAACTTAGTTGTCCAGACTCAAATCTCAAGCAATTAATTTTTCATATTCGCCCTTTCCACCTACGCTCATGAATTCATAATAAGAAACTTACTGTGCACAGATAAACGAACTACAGTGCTTAGTCCTGCTCCGACTCCATTGTTGGCTTCACAAAGGTAGAAACCTGAGTCACTTGTTTCAATGCTTTGGAAATTCAGCGAACCGTTAACAAGGATATGAACGTGAGAACTGCTTACAATAGTCTTGAATTTCTCCGGTGGATCACCTGAAAAGTATTTCATTTTAAAGCAATCTAATCTCGAAACTAATTTATTTCAATTCTATAAACTAGAAATGATTTAAATAGAAACTCGATATAAAAATTTTTATTCAAATAAATTAATTAAAATGCAATTATTGAATATGTCTAATTAAGGAAATAAAAAGCTATTGAAATAGAAAATCTTTTCTGTATATATCTCTAAACACTTTAAATTTTATGTGGCATTGATTAAAATTTATATTTACAGCAAAGAAACTTTTATAAAATAATAAAAATTTTAATTTAACATCAAACAAATGAAATAAATAATTAAGTAAAAAATAGTGATAAATATAATAGAATACATAAAAAAAGATAATATCTTTTATTCTTATTGAACAGCCTTTCTTCATACTGAAATCGACATATATTAATTGTCATTTTTTTTCATTGTGGATCAATATTTTCTCAGAAAATTATTGCATATTTGATATTGTTGATTCATTTTATTATGTTCTTTATACTGTTGTTTCAATTGTATTATATTCTTATATGAAAGTATTCTACAATTTCGCAAAACGCAAATACAACACTGGGAAAATTTTTAATTATGATAATTTATGCAAGGTTTGCAAAAATACACCATATGTTCATTTACTTTTAAGAGAAGGGATGGTAATTTAAGCAGAAGATAAATTATTCAGATTATGAAGATTCAGAATATGTAATTTCAATAATATATTCAGAGGATTCAGTAATTAATTATCAATCCAAAAAATATTAATTCTACTCACGTGAAAAATAAAAAACAAAACAAAATGTGTGACTTTTATATGTGAACATTTTTTAAAGTGGGTGAAAAGAAATTTTTTTAAACAATGAGCAATTATCTAAATATGTCACAAACATGGTTGCAAAATATTTTATTATTTTATGTATTCAACCGATTTTATAGGAATTGCAGGTTTATTTCTTCTAATATTTTGCATTATATTAAATTAAGGAGCAATAAACTTTTGGAAATAAGAAATTTCATTTATTTTCAATGAATAGCTGAAAGCCAAGCACCAAACTTGGTGCAGTTTCTCAAGAAATAACAGCAAAATTTGCTTTACCTTGATCCGAGCCCAGAATAATTATTTCATTGATATTCACGATCAAGGATTCACCGAATAAATTAAAATTTACATCAATTTTTTTAAATCCATTTTTCTCACCAAAGCAATTTATATTTTTATTGTTGTATTTTGCATTCTATAGTTGTTGTAATGATATATTGTGCTTTGAATATCGCTTTTAAAATATCTTTTTCTCAATATAGTTCTTACATGTTTCCATAATGAGGATTCTTAGTTATTCCGATTCCAGGAATTTACTGTCTTATATATATAAGAAAGAAAAGAATCTTAAATCTCACCTGTTGATACTTTCCATCTGACGTGAGGTAAAGGAACACCATCTGCTTGGCAATCAATTTTTGCTGGACGTCCTGATACAGCAGATGTATCACTGGGTTCAATAATCCACCTAGGAGGAACTGAAAGTTGACAAGTTTAAAATATTTTGCAATATAATACAATTCCATTTATCATTTATAAAGACCCAATAAATAGTGTTTTTATTAAAAATCAATTTCTGACAAAATTGATACTTACAAGTTATACAACATTTAGAGCATTATAAAATTAGTTTTAAAAACATAGAATTAATATCAACTAAAAAATAAATGGGTATATCACGTTACACACTCTTACAGTTTCTTAACAGTTTTTAACAAATTTTTATATCATCTTTTGTTTAAAATTGAATTACTTGCAGATAATATTTCAGCATTAACACAAATTTTAAAATTATATTTTATTATACCTTAAAGATTTCCATTTGATGATGTAACAAAATATTGATGTAATTTTGAAGCATAGATTTTTATCATAATGAATTCCTGGGTGAAATCTATATTTTAAATTAAAATATTTCAATTTGATTAATCATATTATTAAATAAGAAATTATTGAGTTGATGAATCACATAATTTCGTATACAGATGAGAAAACTTAAAAATAATTTGCAATTTAATATTAAGTGATGAGTGTATTTTTTTTTTTAGATTTTACTCATAAGTACTACAAAAACAAAAAATGTCGTGGAAGTTTTGGGACCGTTAATTAATTAATTTTTTTTACTGCTTATATTCAAAAGATATTTGTTTTCTGGAAAAAAATAATTTCATAATCTTTAAGATGATTTTATTCATAGGCAAGTGAGCTGTTGTTCGCAATGTTTAATTAAATGTTGAATTATTGTTACAAAAATTAATAATTTATTAATGATATTTTAAATGTTGTTCTTGCAGCTCATATCTTTCCCAGAAACCAAAAAAATGGAATTATTTGCTTTATTCTAC
>JAPMOR010121942.1:228329-277611 GCA_026543865.1 Argiope aurantia | reverse complement strand
AATTGTCTATTTAGTCTATGAAAGGAAATTGTCTATTTAGTCTATGAAAGGAATGTTCGGAAATGTTCATGGAAATTAAAAGTATTAACTATTTTATATTTTTCTAAAATAATCAAACATTATTGGAAGAAAGAAAATGTAAAGAAATTTATTTTAAACCTGTTTTTAATATATTTTAATCATATCAATATGCCACGGAAATTTGTGAAATTTCATACCAACAATTTCGCTTTATGCTTTCAGTAAGTCTTGATCAATATTTACTTTTAACAACTTGTATGTAACATATGTATTTCTTTACACCGTTAAGAATTTTTACCTCCATTCATATATTACATTTTTTTCTCAGAAATAATTATTTTTAACTTTAATTTACTTGATATGGATTTTTATTTAATTGTAAACCATTTTTGTTTCCACTTTGTAAAGCTTCTGTTAAAATCAAATAAAAGATCTATTAAAAACATTTTAATGCGCTCAAGCCTAAAATGGAAGGAATTTAAATTTAAATATTTTTTGCTCTTATTCTTTCTCACAAAATTCTTAATTTTTTAATGAAAATGACAGTAATTGGCAGTATTTGATTTCGGTGAATGTAAATTAAGCAAAAATTTCGGACAATATAGATTGTTGGACTAATTTAATTTCTAAGAGTGCTTTATTAATTGAGATAAAAAATTATTAGTCTATTGTTTATTTATGATACTGATTGAGTTTCTCTACATTAACTAAAGAATTTAGGCTTATGAACCGGTCAAGATTTTGAAACCTAATCTTATCGAAAGACTTATATATATAATGACATTGGGATAGTTTAAATCCTTCAGTTGTATGAACTTTCCAAAGTGGAATGTGGAAGTTTGAAAAATGTTGCTGGCTGAAAAGATTTTGCACCGCCTTTCAAGTTCTTGTACATGCCATCCTAAGAAGGCGTTCTTGTTGCTTTATAAGAGAGGTGATAATGTAACTATTATAAATATAATATTATATTTATAATATTTCTTCCGAGTTATTGGACCAGACAGTAATTTGTTTATTTGCATGAAATTTCAAAATGAAACTCCAAATAAAAATAAAAATAAATAACTTTAAATTAAAATTATATTAAATTTAAGAGTAACTTTATTAATAAATCTCCATTACTTAATTTTAATTGCCGTGTACTTTAATAATTTCATGTTTTCCTTCTTCACAAGTCAAATTACTTAATATGCATTATTTTGTATCAAATACGATGTTAATAATGTTTTAATACAGTTTTCATTCTGTATAATGTAAAAAAAAATGTTTCAAAAGTCTTAAAATTTTCAATTATAAAATTTATGCAAACTGACAGTCCCTCCTTTAGATTTTATTCATACGAAAGTTCGGCAGCAATCAATATACATCATTTTATGAAAGACGCTAAAATATTTAAAGTATGCTAATTTATTATTTTGTACATGCTTCAATAAGATCCGTGATAATTCTTCCATTGTACTAACATTGTTTTTACGCAAGTTATAAAATTATAATTAATTGAGGAATATCAAAATAATTTTTAACTTTTAAAGAGATTTATAATAAAATTTATTATTTTTTTACCAGAGTTTCTACATTCTTTATCTAAGGACTCATAAACAAGCTGTTTTAATGTATCCATTAGGACATTAAAGTGAAAAAGATCTAAACAGTCAATAATGACTTCACAATCTTTTTAAAGGAAGACTTTCAGTTTGTATACTATAATGAAATTCTTTTCGTCGTTGTATTAAAACTGCTTTGAGATATAAACTGAGGAAATTGAATATTCATGGATACCATAAAGAATTTTGAGTTTTCTTACTATTAAACCATTACAAAGCAAGTAAAATAAATGAAATAAAAACCAGTAAGATAGGAATAATATAAGCCTGTGCAAGCAAGTAATTTCAAATATCATAAAATACAATTTACTAGCATTTCAGGTATTTTGAACTGTTACAAAATATGTTGAATTTCATATAACTGATTAATCTGAATAAAATATTAATTTCGCATATAAGTTTTCTGTTTTTTTCTAATTTTGAAAGTTTAAAATTGATATATTTTACATTTGTTGGGCTATGTATCTTATTAATTTTCAAATCTGGTGAAATATTTACTAAGTACTTTTAGTAAAATTAAATGTTTTAAATATTATTAATAATTTATAGCTTTCTCTTCACCAACATAAATAAAACGATGGAAATTATATGATATTAATAATTTTTATTTATCATTTTATATATATAAGGGAGATAAAAAGTAGCTATTTTTATTATCAAAATCATTTTTAGACATTAAAAATCATTATAAATTTAAATCCTTTGCAACATTTTTTTTTGTCATTTTAAAGAAAGCATTAATTTCGAATACATAATAATGATAGATGATAAAGGAGGTATTTCTATTTGAAAATTAATGTTAGTTGTCAGTATGCACTCAATATTGTAAAATTGTTAATTTCTTTTCAAATTTCAAAACATTCGAAACACCTTTATACTAAAAATACATATTCTAATATTCAAAGCACTAAGTTTAAAAAAATATATATTTAATAATTCTAGATGAGATTTTTTTCTTTCCATTGCAACAAAATGACAAAATATCTGATCATATGGAAGAGTATCCGATCAGAAAATATTAAAAATAATAAACATTATATAACAAAATAATTGGAATAATATCCATAATTTTAAAATGAAATAATTATAAAACATAACAATAACTGTCACCAACAGTACGATAACATAAAAAAATATACACAAAGAAAGCAAATATCTGCATTTTGAAAAATAATCATTATTACTTAGAAAAGAACCTGTCATTATATATGTCCACTTGCTTAGTCTATGGATGCTTATAACTTTCATACGCTTATTGTGTAATAATTAGTTAAAATTAACTAGACTCGTTTGTCATCAAATGTCACTATTTTTTGGCAATATGCCTATATCATAACTTCGAAAAGATTTACTCTACCCTGAATAAAAAAAAATGGAACAATTATATTTAAAATAACAACCGATCATGAAATAAATTAAAACAAATCATGAAAAATTTCAATTTTAAATAACCATTGAAATTGAAAAAAAATATTGGAGAAAATATAATATTCTTTTATAACTACTAATTTTTAAGTAAGAACAAAACTTTTCTAATTGTGGATAATTTCAGTTTCATCCACTTTTAGAAACAGCCTTTTTATGAAATGCCACTTTAAAGGAATAATCAGTTGCATATGTGGGTATAATGGATATTATATGATGCATTTTTTCTCTGAAGTTATGTCTGTGATAGAATGGATGAATGCTGTGGTAAAATTTTGTTAAGGATATAATAAAGAAATTATTTGATGTTTCAGACTACCCGAAGTTTGTGATTAAAGAGTTTCCTGAGACAAAAATCTAATCAATTGTGAAATGCTTATATAAATGTGTATTTAAATTACATTCAAGTGAAATATAAGGTTCCCGTAGGCTGCCTTTTAGATTTTTCTTGTAGGCTGAAAGTAAGGTTCTTATCTTTGAGATTGAATTTCAGAAATTTAGCTGAAAGAACAACTATATTGTTACTAAGATCTTAGCACTGAATTTATTTTATGATTAATTAATAATTTTATAAAGGAAATCAGATAATCTTAATATCGATTAATGGATTATTCTTTACAAATGGCTCCTTAACTTCGTCGTTTAGTATCGAAGCAGCAACGTAACAGGAAATGAAACAAAATACTATGAATTCAATTTTACTTAGAAACGAATGCTGAATAAAATGCTGAATTTTTACCTTTTAAACAATTTTATCTAAATAACTTACCTAAAATAAGCAAGGGCATATTAAAAATAACACACAATGCTTTTAAAGATTAGAAAACAATGACTGTTGAATTAAAAATAATATTTTTTTCTTATCAAAAATGGGCTACATGTGTGACATAGATATTACAACAAATTTCCAATTCATGCTACTTTTAAGAAATGTCAGTTTTTAAAAATTTATTTTTCTTGGTTTCAACGTAAATTTGAAGAAATGCATCAACGTTATAAAACTAAAGGGAATTTAAAAAAGATTACTTCAGAATCTGATTAAAATGAAAGTATGTTTTTTTTTCTTCTGAATTATGTTGAGTTAATCCATCGAAATCTGAAATTGACAGTTCAACCATTATTGAAGTTGCATTTTCATACAGATTGCATATAAATTCAACTTTTTGTCAATTACTACATTCATACTATATTTTTGGCATATTATGCCTTTCCATAGATTATTACTTCACGACATATTTTTAATATAATATGCTTTTCTATTTCTATCCACATATTTCTTTAGATAACATTTGTAAACTGTTATTAAATAAAATCCATGCAACCACTTACTAAACTATCTACTACAAAAGCAAGCATTAAAAGCAATGCCACAATTTCCTTATAAGAACTGTTTTTGACATACGGGCGAAAACTTTCCGGTAGAGAGTGATTTCTGTTGTATCTCGTTCTCGGAATTGGTTCGCTTCTTTGATTGAATAATCGACGGCGTAGATGGGTGAAGTGGATGTCACATCACTTTTTCTTTAGCGGAAGTCGTGGCTGTGACAGAATGCTGCGAAGAAATTTTCTTATACGCCCTGAAAGGAAAACTACATTTCCATCGACCCGTTATTTCTGGTTGCAGGTTTTCTTCTGGTAAATATGTATTAAATTGCAGTCCACGTTCCTATTTTGTATGTTGATTCCATTTCAAAGAAATGCATATGGGATATATTTTATCACATATTGTGATTTTTTTTTCTGTTAAACCCAAGACCGAGTCTTAGCTAACTGTTTTAAATTTCATTATATCAACGCCTTCAGTATGTTTTACAATCATTTTTGCAACGTTCTATTTACTTGTATTAGATAAATTTTTAATTTATTATTAATTATCATAATTGTGCTGTAATTTAATTGAATATAATTTTTCTACTTATTAATAAGTAGAATATTTAAATTTACAAGTTTACTACTTAATTAAATATTTATAAAATATTTCTAAATTTACATTTACAGATGTTTTAATATATGTAGAAAATACAATATGCATTTTTTTTTTAAATTTTCATTTGGAAATAATTCAAATGACTAAATTTGATGCAGAGTATTTGCGTAGATTTATGAAATTCACAGTACATATTTCCTGTATTTATTGGCTATTTTATGACCACATTTAAGAGATTCTCAACTATTTAAGAAATAAAACAATTTTAGTTTTCAGTTGTTCAGTATATGAATTCTATTTGCGATCATGTGACATTTAACGCAAAAATTAAAGGAGCAAATCTAAATATGATGTTTATATGTTTCTTTCCAAACATTTTCTTGATATTTCAAATCCATGTATTCTGTTTATATTTGGGACTTTACATAACAAATAGTTTTACATTTAAACATTTCACACTGCAGTAAATTTGAGTTGTATTATGCAAATGTTAGACTATTGGATGATAATTTAACATAGAATCTACAGACAAGGAGTTTTTCTCCTTGGCATGCAAAAATTCACAATTTACTCTTTTGGCATGCAAAAATTTGTTAAAAATCTCATGATAGTCTTTTAGCAGCAAAACCCAATAGAAAATGGAAATAACATTAAATATATGGAAAGAAGAGAAATATTTTCAGTGGTATATTTATTAAATTTCATATTATAATCATTTATATTAAAGCATTTGACCAAATTACCGAAATAAAGTGCTATTTGCATTTTTAGTAAGAAATAATTTAAAATTTGCTTTTATGTATTTTATGTATTTTTTAGTAGTTTTATCATATACAGTCATTCCTGAATTATTGTTATAATCACAGTTTTAATGATTAAACAAAAACCATTCGATTATATTTCAAATTTCACTCCTGCTAAGAATACTACTAATATTTGCATAAAATTATATTGCGAAAGTTAATTGATTTACGAACTACCTTAATGCAGTTTAATTCATTTACGGCATATCAAAAAAATTTCTCGCATAAAGGCTATTTGCTGATCAAACTTTAAAACCCTTCAGAAAATAAGCAAACACTTTTCAGAAATTTTCTTATTAGAGATTAAAAAAACTTTTCGTTTTAATGGGAAAAAATTATTTTTCCAGCCATTTCTTTAACTTGATGCACCTTTTATTTCAAAAGTCTTTAAAGTTTAATTTCATTATGTGATTGGGTGCTAAAAATTGAAAAAAAAATAGTTCAAGTATTTGTGCAACATCTGACTTATAATTTTTTTAACAATCGCACATCGCACTTTTGCAAAAATTATAAATAAATATATTTAAATAACACAAAAAAATCCTACCTTTAAATATATATTTTTTCCAGTTTAGTAGAAGTAGACATTTTATTTTCATGTATGCAATATAAATGAAATTTTTAAATTTTCCACTAATAAATGTTGCAAATAAAAGTATCTTTTTTAAATTTATCAAGTATTAGGATATTAAGAAATAGTTGCTTAAACTTTTTACATAAATAAAAAAAATTAATATATATAGAAAAATATAAAAGATTTTAATTCAATCTCAATGAATAAGTTTATAGTTTTAGTTTCTTTGAATATTTTTTTCCATATTTTGTTTTTAAATGAAAATGATTTAATGAAAATCAAATTCGAATTTATAGTGTTTTTCATATAATTGTCTTCAAGAATCTTTTGAGTTTTTTAAGAGTGAATTTATTTTTTTATCTATTTTTTTTTTTTTTTTACTTTCTTGAGTATCAAGGAATTAAGTTAGGTTTATTAAGTTAAATTTGGTTTTAATTTTAGATTGAAATGAATTAAGCTCTTGTGGCATTTTAAATATCAATCAAACAATACATCAATTAAAAAATTAGATTCAAGCTATTTTGAGCGGATTTATATCATATTGTATTAATTATTAGTATCAGCATTATCTACTATTTTATGGATTCATTATAAATACATATCTTCTATAAATGGTAATTAACCCAACACTTTATCAAAGTATGCCATATACTTAATTATACTGATAATTGATAAAATTTCAATGAAAATAAAAGTGTTTTTAATTTTATTATGTTTTGTTTTTTCAATGTAGCATTTCAGCTTTAAAAATGTAGTTAGTATTGTCTTCAAATATTTTTGATAAATTGTTTTATTTACAGGTAAACTGTAAATGCACAGTAAAAAAATATCAATTTTAAAAAGTTATTTTTTAAAAGATATTATGTTTTTTCCAGGAGCTTTTATTATAACGAAATTATCTATTATAAAATTGTAAAAATTTTATCTCAGATTGTTTGTTTAGATGTCCATAAGTCATTAAGAATGTACTAATATGAACTACACACCTTTTACTGTTAACATTGCACTATGAGAACCAGCAGCAACATCATTTCTTGCTATGCATGTGTAGTTTCCATTGTGTCTATAGGCCAAATTCTTCAAAGTGAGAGTAGAAACGAATCCTTCATCTGCATAAACAATCATGGTGTCTGGGTCTTCTTCAAGAGGATGACCATTCTTAAGCCATGAGGTTGTCAATGGTCCATCACCAGCAGTGACAATGCATGTCACTGCAGTTCTCATCCCTTCATGTAAGTTATCTCTGAAGCTAAAACTCGCAATCTTAGGGCCAGCTATAATTAAAAATAATAAGAAAATTTTAAAAGAGTGTAAGGCCAAAAATAGTAAAGTTAAAATGACTTAAAAAGAATTATTGCTTCTTTAAGAAATGTTTTATATGAAAATTCTTGCTCAATGCAAAGCTCATGTTTGAAATTAATCAAATATTTTTAATATTACCTAAAAAATAAATATCACTGAAATACTCCTAATATGAGGCGAATGTGTTTTCTTATTGTATAAATAGATATTTTTTGACAAATTATGACGAACTCCATCCAAAGAAACAAATTTTATTTTCATATCTGCATTCAGAAATTTTAATGTATACGATATAATATTTTCAATCATTTAAGAAAATGTTTTATAATATGAAGGATTAAGCAGATTTTTTTTGCAAGCACAGGTAATTTCAAAAATCATAATCTTAATCATATAAAGTTATTTTCGAAATCCTACATTTAATAATAAATGAATTTTGTAAATACATAAATTATTAAAATAATGATTTTGGAATGTTTATCTCAACTATCGGAAAATATTAATTTTCTAAATTATTTTTTCTTGCTTAATTTTCACTTATTATGATTAATTATCAAATGATTATTAGGATTTCATATTTCATAAGATGTATATAAAACTATTAAAAATAACATACTGAGAAAAATATAAATTTTATCGATTAAAAAAAACTAGAAACTGCGATTAGAGTTTTAATTCTTTATACTGAATGAATTTACCGAATTATTCAAACATATTAATTAACAAGTTTAGAAGTTTTTGAAACAAAGCATATATTTCCCGAAATTCAAAATGGGACGAATTTAAAACAATTTTCATGTGGTTTTTTTTTTTAATTACCAATTCTTCAAATTTTCAATCATCAAATAAATGCGTCAATAATTTTAATTCAAAAATTTCCACATCTTTGGAATTCAAATACTTGAAAGAAGATATGAATTTTAAAATCGTATTCGAAGCTCGAATATCGCTTGGATACTGGACGAATGCCCGCAGTGTTATAATCAAGCACCTACTGGCAATTTAGTGCATTTAAACGATAAAATAGCTAATCATATAACAGCAGATTTAACAAGCTCATAATAAGTAGCTTCATCGTCACGACTATGAAATCTTTAATAATCATAGTTATTAAGTGTAATTAAATAATTGACATTCACTTCAATTTGACATTCCTATACCTTGTAATTTGTGAATATTCTGAATTCTCTGATGGGTACTCGGAATAGGTAGTATGTATATATGTATGAGAGTCAGTGATATGGTGATGAATATTTCAGGTTCGTTACGTATCGCATATTAGTTCAAGATGATTATGATTGTAGAATTAGACTTATCTTTAAATGTTTGTATCTAGACTATGACTTGAATCGTCTTGCAGTGTTAAAGTAATTACTACTGTGTTATTATTTCTTAAATTTTGGATACGACACTGATAAAAATGTAGTAATTGCTTAAAGATTGATTAAATGACCCATTTTATGTTTTTAATATTTTTCTTAATTCATATCTTATAAATTTATAGTGATATCAAATCTAGTCGAAAATATAGGAGACCCTAAAAATAAATTTATTAAATGTAATTTTAAATCTAAGGATATATATGTTATTTTGATTTATTTTAAGCAAACTGCAATGTAAGTACTGAATCTATTGAAAGTGACAGCTAATTCATATAATTATGTAGCATACTACTATTTGCTTCCTATTATGCAAACAATCCTTGCATTCTCTTATGCAAAATAATTTTGAAAATGAAACTTTTAAAATTAATCAATATTTATTTCCTTCATGAACAGCATTTCAACCCATTAAGTATGTGGAATGATACATTTGGAAATAAATAACATTTCTAAGTTTCGAATGCATTTCCCATATTATTTCTATAATGTATCTTCATAAAATGAACTTATTCTTTCGATAACTGGGAATTCTTGCAAAATTCATTTTAACATAATATATGCGTATCTATTATAATATTAATATAATCATGATTATTTATGTACTAATCAAATAAACTTTTTTCGGTGGAAGTTCCTGAACTTACAGATTCATAGGATACATAAAAAAAAATAATATTTAACATAACCAAATAAAATGCTGATAATTGGTAATTTAGCAATTTCGTAGTAATTCTTTTGATTGCAGTTACCTAATAAACAATGAAACGGCACCAAAAGCATTAATGCTCATTCGATGGGAATATGTATTGTATGATTTAAGTAAGTAGAAATATTTTTAAGACTTCTATTCTTATAATACCGAGTTTCCAAAAATTCAATTTACAAAAGGTCTCTTACATTTCACCAATAATCTCTTAAAATTTCAACATTAAATAACATTCCTAAAAAAATGTTTCTAGAAAATTGGAAATTCTGATTGAAACTTTCTTATGTATACTTTAATTATACCAATGATGAAAGGCCCCCAAAGCCCATTCAACGAATCTACGATTGATGCCTGGAATGCCAGGATATAACTGAAAAAATTCCTCTCTGTTTCGTTGAATGTGATTTATTGAAAACCAAGAGTCTTGTTTTATTTGCTAGATATTCTCATCCAGATAACTTCGTAGCTTATCCTTGCGTAGTATTCTTAAGATATATAAGATCCTGTTTTATATATCAAATTCTTAAAAACACCGGTTGACATAATTGTTTCTGAGAGGAGTACATTTATTGTTTATACTCTGGCGTCCAAAAACCGTAAGAATATTTTATTTCGTATGCTCTTAGGAATGAGAGGGATAAAACGTTAGATTTGTGGTTGCAAGAAAATAAGGAAATAATTTTATTTTAAACATATTTTGTTTTTATCAGAGATTTTAACTTAGAGCGTTTATTCAGTCTCTTTTTAGAGCGTTTATTTTTATATTTTGCAACAGAATATATTTCTCTTTTGAAAAATGTCTCTTTATTGAAACTATCAATCGCTTCTTTATTTTTCTATTTCTAAAAAGTTAAAATGTTATGCATATTTTCTAAAATTGGAAATATATACATCTTTTCAAAATTGCTTCTATTTTGTGACAAAATCTCAGGTTTCCCCTTTTGAAAATAAGAATATCAGCAGGACATTGATTGTCAAAGCAGAATTTGAAAATTTTAGAATTCAAATAATTCTGATAGTTGTAGGGTGATCCTGAATTGAAATTGTTCATGATCAAATAATTTTAAATATAATATTTATCAACAAATATATATTTTATGAAAATTTAACAAAGAAATTTAAATTAGAAATTTAGGTCACACATTGCTTGCAATCCATGATTATTGATGAAAATGCTGCTTCTTCGTGAAAAAAAAATCAAACAAATAGATATATTGCATTTGAAAGTCTAAGTTAAATATTTTAAGCTGCTCCATTTTTTTTTAAAATTTGCATTTCACTGATTGTTATAATACAAATAAATGTCTCTAAAATTCTATTATTGTGGTGAATTTTGACTTGAATCACTTTCGTTTTGCTTGTTCTATAAGAAAAACAATGCGCATAACTTACTTCTTATTGAAATTCTGAATGTTCTCGACACAGGAGGGCCTTGTTGTGATCTCACTTCACAACTGTAATGTCCATCATCTATACCTGGCTGCACATCTGTTATGAGCAAAGTACCATTTTGAAACACATGTTGCCTCTGGTTTGCTGGAAGTATTCGCCCGTCTGAAATAAATAAAAATAATTTATAGCGGTAATTTGCAAAGTTTTTAAATAATTATTTGTATGCATTAAAAAAAAAACATTTTTTTAATCTTTTCATATAAATTTTATCCGGAATTAACATAGAAATATAAATGCAATAATTTAAATAAAATAGAAACTAAGGATTTTATAAATTTATTTTTGGCAATTAAAATCGTATAACTTTTTTCTAGTATGCTCACATAAAAAGAAATGGGTTTATGCTAAATTGCTACATATACAACATACAATTTGCCATTACAGTTTTAACTATCAAAAATAATTTTTTAATAAACATTTCATTTTTTATATCATATTTTAATAATATACTAAAATGCAAAATAATTCAGCTTAAGAAAATTGTAGGTTTGGTAATAATTTCACTATGCAAATTCAAAGTTGGGCTTTTTATTTATTTCAAAACTAGCCGCCTTTGGCGACCAGCCGGTTCGCCAGTATTACCGCTCGCTACAATTTTCAATTAAATTTTTTAAGTAACTGGTCTCTTAAAGGATTCTCAAAGAAAACATTTTTAATCTTCAAATTTTGATAGTCATACCAAACTTATATTGTTTAGATCGTTTCGTTCAATTTATTATATATATTTTGCAATTTGCTGCCATTTCCGGTAAAACTTCAACTTTAATTAAAAATGTAAATGACGAAATTGCAATTAATATTAAGATATTTTTTAATAAAACCAAGCATTTTATTTTATTAATCATCTTTATTGTTATTTATTAATTATTATTATTATTGAATATGAGTATTGCAAACAGAATCGCTCGGGATTTAAGTCTTATGTTAAATACAAAATATTTTTCATAGTTTATGTAATATCTCAAACAATAACTCAACAAAAATTTCTGAGATTCAGTATAAAATTCAGTTTCTAGTTTTGCTTTCAAAAGGATTGAAATGAAATCAATAATAATATTTTGTTCCTGCTTATAAATATATTTCAAAAATTATGAAGTCTAAATTTAATGCAGTAAGGTATCATATTCTGATAAATATTCTGGACACACCAAATTTTAAATAAATGAATGAATGTTCCTATTTTCCTCGATCAACTAAGACTTATTTATAAAGTTTTAAATGTTAAAAATTTAGAAAAACTCACCATTTTAATAATCTTAGGCCAATTAATCTTGAGAAACTTGCGCGCTTATTGGCGTATTTTCTTTGAAAAGATCGATGAAAAATCTGAAATTATCCTTTTTTTATTGAATAGTGATATTCAAATCTTCATAAATCAGTCAGTTTAAGTGATTTGAAATTAACTCTTAAACGTCAGCGATTTAGTTGATTGGAAATTAACTCTATGAACACCATAAAATCTGTGCTTTCTCTTGTGGTGTATGCATTCTCCTTAATATCCGATCGAATAAAACATCACATACAAAAGTACTACATAGAAAAAACACATCAAAATTAAACATAACATTTCAATAGTTGCCAAAAACAAAAGAGAGAAAAATGAAATTAATAAGCAGACGATATTTAGAAAAGTACAGATATTTAGACTGGAAAATGAAGTTATCTGAAATTAAAAACACGCGCAGACGATATTTACAAAAGTAAAAATATTCAAACGTGAAAAGGAAAATATATGAGTTATTCCATCAATAAATGTCATAAGTTTGTTTACATCTTCATTATTTTATGAGTCATTAAATATCAAAATGGATCCGAGACTGAATAAACACCCTATATAGAGAGTGTAAAAGATCATAAAATAATTTTTCTTGAATTTATTTTTTAGAAAAAATAATATTTCATATTTGTTTCATTTCCTACAGACACGTGCCAAAAATTATAATTTTGCAGATTTCATTTCCAAAAAGATTTAATTTATTTTCAGTTAGAGCTTTAATCAATGTGATGGCAACACTTTGAAAAAAGCTATTTTTTTCTCAGGAATGCAAAACGTGCTTAATCCTCATTTTTATTTTTGACGAAAAAAATTATTGAAAAACATAGTTAAAATATTTATTTAAAAATTCATTAAAAATAGAAATTTAATTTTAAAATTAAAACAGTAGTATCATTTAAAAGATAAATTTTTTATCTTTAACTTCATGTAAAAATCTTTTTTGTGCGGTAATATTTTCGGCAGTTATAGCAGAAACACGTCAAAATTTCGCTTAATTTTTAAATAAATAAAATTCTAGTTAAAAATTCGAAAAAATAACCCCCAGGTGCACATTCCCGGCCTCCAAAGTATACACGTGCCAAATTTGGTAGCTGTAGGTTGAATGGTCTGGTCTGTAGAGCGCCAACACACACACACACACACACACACACACACATTGAGCTTTATTATAAGTATAGATGATTCCCTGATCATTAACTTTTCAATCAGATGTTTGTAGATTGCAATGCGTCAATAACTCTTTCGGTTATGTTAAATACTTAAAAAATAACTACAGTATAAACATTTTTTGGATAATAAAATGTTTATGGAATTATAAATATTAATTGTATCAAATTTAATTGAAACTTTTATTTTTTAAGGTGCTTCTATTCATAACTGATTTTTGTTGCAAACATTAATAGGCCTGTGTGCATTGATATTAAATATATGAGTTAAAATTAATGAGACTTCTTCCATAAAAATTCCAATGATCATTTGCTCAGAAATAACAACAAAGAATTCAAACTTCTCCATGATATGAAACTACTAAGTTTTACTATTTAAACTACTATTTTTGAATATACAACAATGTGTTAGCAATTTATAATTTTTCATCAAATCTTAAAAGGCAAAGAAAGAAAACTAAAAAAAATGTAATTATAGAACAATGTGTTACAGTTTATATGATTAATCGGTTTTATTATTGATATGAACGATTATTATTAATAATAATAGTAAATATTAATGTTAGTCGATGGCAAATCTCTTAGACAATTTGATGACTATTATTCATAATATCCAATTAATAGCATGAGCCCTCATATATAATAATTTATATAGAAAAATATATTTAAAATTATTTTTCCTGCAATAGATAGCATTTGAAATATCGGCACATTTTTATTACTAGCGTAGCAGAACATACAACAATTGCATCAATCAGTCATTACATTATATTTTCTATATTCAACTTATCTATGAAATTCTACAATCATTTTACAATTTTATCTTCATTCTTGTATCACAATATACAATATTAATTATATGTGAAGAAATTTTAGAATAATTGGAAGGAGAAAAAAGTTTATTTTATAATTAATTGAGATAAAAATTGAGAATTTTCTTGTCTCTTATTGACACATTTTTGATTAAAGCCATTTTTATGGTTCCTTCAAACCACTAATGCATAAACATAGAAAATATTTTCTTCATGTTGTAATTTCTCCATGTTTAGACTTTTCAAATTTCTTTTAGAACAATACGAAATATTGCAGATTTATGTAAAAAAAATTTAAAATATATCTTACTGTTTTTATTTTCTTATATAGTCTCACATATTTTTAAGCATATTAAAAAAACTTGTTTATTAAAATGGCTGTTACTAATTTTAACCACTTAAATTGGATGGATTATCAACAAGAAAAAGCACAGTATTATATTCTGTTTATAATGCAGTATTTTCAAGCATATATCTTTTATCAATTTCATTTAAATCAAGAAAAAATACTATATATTTGAATCATAGAAATTTTAATTCAAATTCTCATTAGTGTTTTTATACTGCCTCCATTTTTATTTATCAATGTGTTTATCAGATAGCCACTTAAAAATGGGTATCCAAAAATGAGTGCGAATATACGGGAAAACTAATAAAAAATGTACCGAACATAAAATTATTCCCTTTAAAAACTCCCCTTTACAAGAAAATAAATAATTGAATAAAAACTTTGCTCTAAGAAAAACTACAAACAATCTCGAAGGGGGAAAAAAACACATGCAAAAGAAAGAAAAATTCCAATTATCTGCTATCCTTGAAATTCGTCACGAAGCTTCTTGCAAAAAGTGAATATTTGAGATTAATATAAAAAACTGAGACAGCGAAGAGTTTCAAGTTTCTTGCATTTCTAAAGCTTCAGCAAATAGTAGGATTTGTATAGCCTGAGGTAAACTAAAGTTGATGAAAGAAAATTCTTGTACGAACTTTTTCTCATTTATTGAGCTGAGGGGTTATGCAAAAATTAGTTTGCTTGGCTTAGGAACAACTAATTAGGTTTCAAATTGCTAAGTATGCATTTGGTGCCCATTTCGTAATTATTTTAAGTATTGATTATTGAAAATATTTAAACTTAATTATGTCCTGAAGCATATATATATATATAATTCTGCGTAATGATGTTTGTACGGGTTAAGGTAAAACTTATTTGCAGTTATCTAATTATAAAGTATTCTACAAATTATTTTTTCTTTTATTTTTGGGTTAATTAAAAAATACTACTTCTTTTGGCTAATACTAAGGTGCATAGTTTAATTAAGGCACCTTTTTTTAAATTATAAAAAATGCTCCAACATTGTATTTTAGATATGATTTCCAAATTAATTCTTCATAAGTAAAGCTGTAGAAATAATTTTTAATGCAATTTTCTGTAAAAATTGATTATTTCAGATCTAAACAAATAGCAATGTAAATAATTATAAAAAACAAATAATTATAGCAATCAAATAAATATTCAATAACTTACGTAGATTGTTATTTAGAATTTATATAAATTATTTTTATTCAATTTCTTTATTTGTTATAAAATAGATAATGTACTTCATATTTATTAATAATGCTTTATATTTTAGATGAGTCTAAGAATAATCGATATTTCTAAATTTATTAATTTGAGTATACCAATAAATCCATTTTTTAAAAAAAAATTTAAAAAATAATGTTATAAATAACAAAAAAAATCATAATTTTTATAAATTTATAATTTTTCAAAATATAATTAGATTTAAAAATATAATATTTAATTACAAGACACTGTACAAAATCAAAGAATATTTCTTTCAAACAATACTTGTTTTCAGAGTATTTCACTTTTCATTTCTGATAAAGCATTGGAACATCTTTTATTAAAATAATATATAATTATTTTAATGTGATTAATAAGCTATATTAAAATAAATCTGGATACAAACCAGATTTTGTTACTAGATAGTTTATAAAACTCAAAATATAGTCGCCATTTTTTTTATTGAGAAAAATGTTTCAAATATGATTATTCTCTTGTTAATCTAATACATATTGTTCGGGTTCCAGTTTCCTATGTACCAGAATTTGCTTTATTAAAGATATATTTATATCATGAATTGTTTTTTCCTTTAATTAATATCTAGGAAAACAGGAAATTCATTATTATAACACATCCAAGAATGAAAACAAATAGACCTAAGGAAAAAAAAACGTTTTTATTAAAACGATGGAAGAAATCGGCAAGTCGGAATAAATCCATTTAGTAATTTACTAAAATCTGTGATATTTCTTTCTTGTAACAAGAATAAATTTTCATTACAAAGATATGGCACATAATAGCGATTCCTAATTTTTCATTTAATTTCTTAAACATGAATAGTCGGTAATAGAATTTTATATTTGAAAGAGGAGATAAGTCCGAAAGATGTCAATAGTTTAGTAATTAAATATCGTACTATTGTTATTATTGTATTCGTTTGGAACTAATCATATCTAAATGAAGCCTTTTTTCTATCAAAGCTTACGAATATTTTAGATAAATATATGTTTATTTATCTATGTCTCATTGTTTTCATAAAAATATGTTCTTTCCTTTCACGCTTATAGGAGAATGACTAGAATGATTGTTTTTCAATTTAAATTCATTTACTTATGGAAAGAAGAAATCATGTAATTGTTTTTATAATAAATAAAGCAACGACACTTTTCAAATATTTGGACTAAATTTATATAAGGGATTCCCGAATCTCCGATCTGATGTTGAAATTTTAAATAATAATCAATGCTTTCTCGAACAATGTCATTTGAAAATTTAAAATTTAAATTATTCACATCATCATCTACATATTATACGAGTTGATAAATTGCAAGATAGACAAAAATATAATGCATCATCAAAATTCGGCGTTTACCTTAGAGTACTAAATCGCAATTTTGAAAAAGAAATGAATACTTTTTTTTGAAATTTGGTAATCATTGTATTTAAATATTTGTCTAGGCAGGGCTGACACTAGATTAGAAGACAGAATATAAAAATTGAGGAAGCGGAAACATGGAATTGCCTTGAAATTACACATAAAATAAATTTGGATGGTGACATTTTTTTACCTTTTCCATACTTGTTTTGTGTTTCTTCCGTTATATAACAATTTAGATAATTCTTTTTTTGTAAAATTTTCTTTTTAGATATTTATTAAATTCAGATTGATTTAACGAACGATGTTTTTTCATTTTTCTGATATGATGAGTTTAATTTTAAACGCCTTTTATTACTATCATTTTTCTTTTGATGGAAACTTTTCTAGTTATGAGCTTTCAGTACTAATAGATGATACATGGTTTTGTGCTTCTTATTTTTCTCTATAATGCAATACAAAATATTTTATAAATTATAATCAGATATAACGAAAAGAAAATTAGAAGTATTTATATCAATCAAAAATTGAAGATTTTTCACCATTTCTTTCTACGCTTTATTGTATGTGATTTCTGATTCTTATTACACACTTTAAAAAATTTGCGTCGAAACTAACTCATTGAGTTGGAGTTATACTTCGCAATGCGTTATAATAGGTTGAGCTTTAAAAGATTTAAAGAAATACAAAATAATTTTCTCATAAAAGTAAATTGTGAATGCTAGAAATTTGCAGCTTGAATTATTGTAAAAATAGTTTTATTTAATAAAAACACTTTTTCAGAAGTTTTTCTTTTATGTTAATTGAAAATTAGGTTTATTTTCATAAGTTTTGTTTTATTATTATTATTTGAATATAATTATGAGTTAAACTGCATTTTAATTATGAAAATTAAGGTTATCAGTGTAAGAGTATGACAGAAATAAGAATTTTTCTTTTGAAAACAATATTAAAATTTAGTCCTGATTCATAGCCATGTTATTGAATTTCATGAACATATGGATAATCCATTTGATAAGATTGTATTGAAAACAATCCCTACTAAAAATTTTAGATAAATTATTTTCTTAAGTAATTTTACATGCTATGTTATTAAAGTACATAAACTTTAAATGAGATTTTCAATTTAATCAATTTAGTTGTTAGTCAATAGCCAGGCTTTAATTTCTCTAAAAATAATGATAAAAATAAAGGTAAAATATTGCATATTTGTTTTAAAATGGTAATTAAACATGAAAATAATTTTGAAATATTCAACTAATAAGAGAATTAAAAATAAGATAAATATTACTAAAGAGACAATTAAATATTATTTATATTTAAAAGTGTTATTTTTTAAGTAAAAGAAAAAATACTCTCTTTATTTATAAGTGGGCAGAGAGTTTTATTTTATTCTTATTCCGAATTGGAAATTTTGAGGTCGTTTTATATATTTTGATCTTGTATTTGAAATTAAGTCTTCCATATGCTAGTAACTTTTAATTTATTCAGTCATTTGTACTATGTAGGATAGAGATTTGATTTGAAATAAATTTTAATTTCCTACAAAAAAGTTTTAGTCTAACTAACAATTAAAATATCTTACTAAAATTAAAAATATTTTAAGGGGTATTTATGAAGACGATATTTTTGCTGCTATTGCTACTAACTTGATTACTTAATACGAAACAAGATTCTAAAGCTTAAATGACCTGCAGTTAAATGAATACTTCTTTTTAATTTTATGAAGTGAAACTCAAAATGAGTATGATATTTTTTTTATAAAAAGAAAAAAAAAGTATTTTATTAGTAGTTAAGTTTGATTTTAAAAAAACCTTTACTTAGAAACACTGATAAATATAAATTTTAACGTTTATAATTATATTTTTTCAAGTTATTTTGATTTTTCAATGAAATCACTTAATATTATATTATGCCAATATTTGTCTTTAAATAGTTATTTGCAAAGCCGTATTATTAAATAAATACAATAACCGGTAATCCAGAGGCCTAAATATCTTGCTTCTGGTATTGTCAAAGTAATTTAATTTGTTACTGGTTTAAGTTAAAAGGACCGTTTAATCGAATTTATTCAAATTAATATCAAGTATTTTTCATTTCTTAGCATAAATTCCAACTATATTCTTAATTAATATTATTTCGCAAGTTTTATCTAATGTTATTTAATATGCTTAAAACAGAAAATTAATTAAAGTTAATATAAATTGAATTATTTTTACAATTTTGCTTAACATTTATATTCTGAATTGATTTATATTCTAAATTTTTAACTAATTCTCCAGAAGGTTGCTCTTATTCCAAACTTTTCTTCTTTCAATTTGTCAAAATTTTCTATTTAAAATTATTTATAGAAAAATTAAAATTTAAAAATAATATCTGGCTTTGGGAGTTACAGAAAGGAAAAGGAGGCATTTAAAACTTGCATTGCTTAAAACCTCTTAGCAAGTGTAATCCCATCCTATCAGTGTAATTGCTATATTGTACATAATAAGGAAAAAAACACCCTTGTGGGTTTTCTAATATTTTTTAGTTGAATAATTTAATTTTTGCACATAAAAAATGGGTTCAGTTTGTATCGGAAGTTAGTAAAATTTAGAATCTATGCAGCAAGAATGCCCATATAAAACTCTTACTATGTATGCTAAGTGGATTCTTGTTAATCATTAAATGAAAAGATATAAAAAATGAAAATAAACTTTGTAAGTTATTGACGATAAAAATGAATAGAAAATGTTTATTGCAAATTCTAACACAAAAAAAATCGAATAAAATTTAAGTAATATTTGTTATGCATATATTAGATTCGTAACATTTTTTTAGCATGCAGCTCAAAATGTTATTCATGAATTTATGTATTAAATATATCGTTTAATATTTATTACGCAACTAAATTCAGAAAAAAAAATGTTATATTCGCCTTTCCGTGGGGATATCTTTATGGAAATGATTGGTCAGTCAGTGAGGAGTAAAACTTATGGAGAACTTTGTATGACATACTTGAAGCTGCTAGTACACTGGGGAAATTACTGACGGCTATCTCTGGCGACCTTTAGTTTTGCCTGTCGGAAGCAGGTCTTTGATAGCCAAAATGTATGAAGGTCTTTTTCATGCTAGTCAGAAAATGTCCGCCGAAATATTTACTCCTGGACTTAAGTGAACTAATCATTTTCGACTTAGTCGATATCATCGCTGCCGTGGAAAATCTGAATTTATCTTTCTTTTTAATTCTGATTCACAACAGATGCCAAACGCTATGTGTGGCCATCGGAAAGTCCAAAGTCATAGTCAAATTTCTGACAGTTATTAACCTATTTAATTTCAATTATGTTTTCTTTTATATTCTTTTTTAATTTGAGATTCATTTAGCTGTTTGAAACATGTTAGTTTATTTCCTGAAATTTCACAGCTAAAACTATTTTAATGAATGGTAACTCCAGTTATAAGTCTTTAAGAAAGAAAGCACATTTTTATAGCATGATGGTTTATTCTACAAAACGCATTATAAAGATATTTTGCATATTTCAGTAGTTATCAAACGAATTATTTTTTGCACATCAACCATAAAGATCCATTAGAGGATGATGTGTTACTTGCTGCAAAAAAACGTAAACAACAAAGGAATATATGTATATATGTTAAATTTATCAAATATGTTTATAAATCGAGAAAAAAATTGCTTTAAAATATTTCATACTAAAAATAGAGTAGGAAAGCAATTTTATACATTTGAAAAATAAATTAGATTTAAAATATTTAATTATTCCTTTTGCTCATTATTTTAGGTTTTTCTAATATTTCTTTAAATAATAATTGATAAACTTGCTTTAAATATTGCAAAATTTGATAATGAAGGATGCGTTAAAGGTTGCTCTTAAATGTAAAAATGATGTTTTTATTGAATATAATATAATTAATATAACAGTTGTTATTTTTATATAAATTTTTATATTTTAGTGAAGTATCAAAGAGAAAGAGTTGCTTAAGTAAAAATTATAGTAATATAAACTCTTAAAAAATTATTAATTTCAGCTATGAATAAACCATTTTCACTATAAAAACTATAGGTTAGTAAACAAAATGTAACATATTCCTACACATAAAAAGCATTCCAATAGTTTTTATATGTTTTTTTAAGACTCAATGGCACTTATTAAATCAAAAATACTTCAGATGGAAATCAGTTTCTTCCAAATAAAATGTAACAATCACACAGCTGTGTAATAACTAATTTTTTTTACAAATAATTAATGATTTTAGAATAATTATACAAAGCTTTTAAAAAATAATCACTGTAGGAAAGTAATATTAAAAGTATATATTTTCGTTAGATATAAGAGTTGACATCAAACTAAGTGCATTTTTAATAAATCATGTTAGCCGCAAGCGAAGAACAAAATGCATTGAGATTTTTGCCATTCATCGGTAAAAAAGTAAATATAAATAACCAACTGCATCAGCAAACGGCTGAAACATCTAAAAATTATCCTCTCAGCGAAAGGAAATGTTGAAAAGATTAAGAAAAAAAGTTTTTTTTTGAAAGAATGAAAAATCTTCAGAACGCCCTGGGCGGGTATGGGTTCTGTATGCATTCATGAAACGGCAATCAACTTCACTATCCGTTTCTTTGAAGGTCTTAAGGAAGAAAAAAAATCAGAAAATGATTATGTGGGTAAAGGAAAACGGAGCCAGCACGCAAAAGAAAAATGAATTTCCGGCTTAAAAAATGTCTCTTCTTCATGCGCTCAGCCTCCAGAGTTAGGTTTCGTCTAGATGGCGTTTATTGTTCGATTTAATTGCTATGAGGAAAGGGGGTTGAAGACATATATGACTTCTTCTTATTGCTTTTTCAATCGTCGGTCGGTTCCAATGCGGAAACGCTGAAGAACTTTTATGATGAAGAAAATTTCTTTTTAGAATGGACTTGACATTTTAAGCTTGTAAACTGCCATCTTGGAAATGGAAAATTTATGTTTTCGTTAGAGGAACGATGTCTCCCCCCGTTTTTCCTGAAGCAATTTTACTTAACATTTTCGAGTTACACAAAACAGTAGGCTCTTTTTCCTTTTTTAATCGATTTTTTTTTCTTGCAGTGCTTAATAAAAATTGATAGAAAATAGTTTGGCTCTTGGAAAATGTCGATTACAGGCAAGAGGGGAAATCACTGCTTTGCAGAAAAAGTTAATTTATGGTCCGATTTATTGAAATAGTTTGCTTTTTGTGTTCCGCTTCTTTTATTTTAGCTAACTCAGAAGACTTCGCAATTCAGTAATGTACCAAATAATGTAGTTACAAATAATTTTTGTTACATTTAACATCGTAAATTATTTAAGAGAAGAGGAATTGAATCGAAATGTATATAAAAAAAGATGTCACGAACCATACCGTAAATAGTTATTTCTTTAATCGCAATGCATCGAAAGTGTATTTTCTATGCTATTATTTAAATAATTCTGTAAATAATAATAAGAGGGGGTAACCCAAAACATTTTCTCATACTCTCTAATAAATTTGTTGCCCTAAACCATCTGCATAAAATTATGGACTAGGGTAAGGCTGCCAGTGCATTACATATCAATGGCAAAATGCAATGACGAAATATCGAATTTAGCATTTTCACTGAATCTATTGTGCGATGCTTGGTGATTAACCTACGGCATGTAGTCAACAGTATTGAAATTAGGTTTTAGACAAGTTTTTTTTAGTTGATTGAAAGCAAAATTGACATACTTACTCTTATAATACAAAATTATGTAACATATTCGACATATGTAAATCATAGCTTTTTTGAGTCCTTACGTTTACATGCTTATGTAAGTTCAGATGGCAGATAGGAAACTCCTTCAAAGGTTAGATTTCAGATTTGATAGATATCTATAGTTTAGATATAAAATATATGCAACACATTTATTCGTCTTGCTCTTCTCGTTTTGTAATCATCGTGTCGATTCATTTTCTCATGGCATTAGAGATAAACTTCCTCTTTATGTAATTATTCAAAATTTCATTTAACTCTGCAGATCTGATGTAAAGATCATGCGCCAAATTCCATACATCTCGTTCAAAATGTATTTAATTTATTTTGTTCATGGATCGACAAGCCATCTGAAAGGACAATCCCAAAAATGTGTTTTTTTAAAATAAGTCTAAAATGTGGATAGCAATAATTTTTTTAAGGTTTTTTTATATTTACAATAAATTATCTATATTTCATACCCTAGAAAGTAAATATTTGCTAGAAATCCTCTTTTTATTACTTCTGAGTTTTCTTAGAAGTTAGGTATTTTTTATAAGGCAAGAATCAGAGCGTTACGTTTAGTCAAAGATTTATTATGTTTTATGGATTAACATAGCGATTTGAAGCTATAGGTAAACTATTTTGAACAGAATGTTAGTTAAATGGAGTTTGATCTAGAAAGGATTAATTTATAGATGTGTAAGAAAAAAGTCGGCTTTAATGATCAAATTGAAAAAGAAATTTATTGAAAAAATAATTTTTATAAAGATTAATAATTGAAATATCCACCATTCCTTTTTTTGCCATTTATTGGGTAGATGATGAACACCTTCGTGTTAGAAACTTGATGGTTTCGAAACGAAATAGTTAACGAAGTAATTTCACATATCAATTTTCATGAATCTCTGGTCTTTTAAACATAAATACACCAATCTAAATAAGTGAAAATTGGAAAGAACCAAGTCTGAAGAATACACCATATGCTTCCTAACCTTAGGAGAAGATAAGTTCCTCGATTCCTGTTTCTGTATGCGGACGAGCGTTGCCAATCACAAGTATCACTTTTGACTTTCCTTGTTTCGAAAATGGTATTTTTCCTTCCTGAACATCATTTTATTGATGAATTGTGAGTTTTGCTGTAACAATTTGACCAGGTTACAGAAGCTCGTAGTATATTTCTTTTCGATCCAGCCAGATCCAAAGTAATACTTTTTAATAAAAATATTCATTTTTACAATTGAAGTTGATGGCTGGTCTGGATCAATCCATGCTTTTCTGCGTTTAGGATTGTATATAAAATTCACTTTCTATCATTCCTAATGATTTATGCAAATAAATATTTTCTTTTGTAACGAAAAAGAAAATGCATGAATATGTCAGTTCTTCAGTTTTTGTTTTCTTTCATTTGTTTTCCTTCCCTCTGCATCTTTTCCATTGCATGCAATTAAAGTGATATTGTTCACCCAGTGGATCGTTTCAGTACAAAATTTCCGCAAAGAAATCTTTCAAACAACTCTTTTGCTATTGAATGACACACAATACTCATCCGAAGTCGAATAACAATTTCATATATAAAAATAATTTTTTAATAATTTTTTAAATTTAATTTATATGCAAGCCACGCTATATAAACACACAAATATTAATTTTAACCAAACAAAATGTATCTTTCTTTTTACTAGTATATTCCCAAATCGGGATTTACGATGGAAATCTGTTAGCAACTTTTATTTCATAATATCCTATAAATCTTAGATGAGGAATCAACTGCATGAGAAAAACAATCTAAATCTTATAACAAATATAAGAAGGATTAAACCATAAATATTTTGTGTGAATGAAACATATCCATACTGAACCAAATTGTTAATTGTTAACACCATTCATTGTCATTAAATACCCACCCGCTTATTTAAGTTTGAATCAATTACATTCATTCAATTTTGTCTTTTTGTTAAAAAGTTTTAGAACAGATATGGTTATATCTTACAGGAACACGCACATCTGAAATCACCTCTTACAATATATTTAATTCATGCGTGGTAAGTGCATGACTGCTGACACCACTAACAATGGAAGACTCTCTTGAGATCACATCAAAGGAAATGACAGTGACTGTCGTTGCTCTAATAGCTAATTAAACTCGTCGCATTCTATGGAACAATAGAGAGGTGAAATCCAATATTGGTACCTGCCGTATAGGTAAAATCATTTTGAAAGCTTACCTGAACTTGAATGACAAATTTGAAAAGCGCCTTCTCTCGATACAATGTATTGTATTCATAAATTTACGAAATTTATTCGAAAATAATGAATTGTTTAGTCGCACAGAGTTAAAGCTGTCTTTATTTGAGGAATGATGTATTCCTTTGTATTATGGATTTAGAACTATCTGATATAGTTTAAACTTAAAATGCGTGTATGTATATTGGATATTTTGATATGCTGATGCAGTTTATCCGATATGGAGTTTATGAAATTTAAATGCTCGTCATTTGTTTTTCTTTAGAATAAGTCATTGTCATTGAAGGTTTTAAAAATATCTATCTACAAACTGCTCAGTTGCATGAAGGCTAATATATTGGCCCTTTGCGAATAAAATATATGTCCTTAGCTCTGGCCTGCTTATTACTAACATAGCAGAAAATATACTTTATTAAACTGTTCATTTTTTCAGAAATGTCATTATCACTATCCCCAGGATTCATAAATAAATCTTGTGTAAATCATTTGGGGCTTTTGCTTCATTTAAATCATATAATCATGTCTCTTAGGATTAAAAATTATTAGAAAACGTTAAGACACCTATATAATTTATACCTATTTTTTATACCTAGCTATTACCCGCGACTTCGTTCGCGTGAAAATTTTGGTGTGTATGTATGAGAACTGACGGTCTGATCAAAATGTAAAATGTTATCAACTGTATCAATATAGTGCTGTCGAAAGCAGAGTCTGATATGATATAATCAAGAAATTTGTAACTGATTGAGAAAGACCTACGGGAAAATTTCAAAATTTATTTTTATTCTAATACCATAATGTATACAATATTAAGCCCTTGTTTGGCCATGGGATTTGTTGATCGTCATTGTTAAAGCAATTTTAAGGGAAATTACAACCTACAACAATGAATGGAAACAACAACTTACAACTTGAAACAAATTAGCAAGATGTTTGGAATAAAATATATGCGGGGAATTAAAGCGCTGTCTTCTTTAGTTTCTCCTGTAATAATGGTAGCTTTTATAATATTAAAGGCAAGCTCTCTGATACGAAGCCTGGTGCTGTTGCACGGTGCATCAAGATTTCGCATCAGCAAAGCTGGAACGCCAAATTAAATCTCCAGCTTATGCGAAGATGCACATGTTAACTCTAAGGAGTTGAGAAATTCAAAGGGGTAGGCAGTACTTTAGTCATTAGCCATCACAGTTTCTATGGATGTGTATAGTTTTGAATTTCCGACTATCATGTCTACATTTTTTTTTGTTTATTTTATTGACTCACTCGTTCTTTGGCGACAGCACTCCCATCTCACACAACCATTCTTCATTATTTATATTAACCTCCAAATTGGAAAAAAATTGCATAAGTTTCTCTTCTGCAGCCACTGGATAGAAAAATTCTTCTGAAAATAGAAATATTCAATTTGTATCCGTTTCTAGACAACCCTCTCCAATATGCAGAATCTTGCAAAGTCACTTGATTCATGGTCGTTGCATAGTTGCACGCGAATGTTGCTCGTAAGATGGAGCTTTTCAGTCTTAGACCAGAGAGGTGACGCCTTGACACATGCGTTGCAAAAGAACTTCCCGGCCACGATTTTTGGTGATATTACATGTCGGGGCATTTTCGCTTGCAAGATTAAGCGGCAATTTGAAAACGGAATGTGCAGTCCGACCACCGCTAAGCAAAGTTGCAGCAATGCCCGAGGAAGATGCAGTCAGAGTTATATTGCGGTCCTTGCGGAGTTGGACTAGCAGAGATTCAGCACAAATGTCTTACCCGTACCTCCTGGTACGTCAAGAAAGAATAATCCCTCCTCTCCACTATTACTCGGTGCAGGATCGTTTCGTAGACTTGACGCTACTTGGGAAGTAATATAAGTGTCATTTCATTAAATTACACTTCTAAAACCGCGGTGTCGTAGTTTGGTTCCTTCACAACTTCGCTTGATAATTCCCCTCGTCGCTGCGGTGTGTGTAGGTCGAAATCAGAGAGACATTTTCCAGATATGGAAATCATTTTATCCTCAATCAATGCCAAGTTCCGTTAATGATTAGGTCAATTGAGTAACATCCAGCTCATGCTCGATATCTTCTTATAAAGCATCTTTGTATCTATCCCACAGCTAGAGAGGTATCGACAATCCGCAGGTGCTCACTAAAATTGCAAACAGGTCTTCTAGCAACTTTCATAGACCGAGCTTTATTACTCCTCTTCGAAAGATTAGATTTGCGTTTTCTGGAAATTTCGAAAAAAGTATGAAATAATCTATACTTATAATAAAGCTCAATGTGTGTGTGTGTGTGTGTGTGTGTGTGTGTGTGTGTGTGTTGGCACTCTACAGACCAGACCATTCAACCTACAGCTACCAAATTTGTCACGTGTATACCTTGGAGGCCGGGAATGTGCGCCTGGTGGTTATTTTTTCGAATTTTTAACTAGATTTTTATTTATTTAAAAATAAAGCTAAATTTTGACATGTTTCTGCTATAACTGCCGAAAATATTACCGCACAAAAAAGATTTTTACATGAAGTTAAAGATAAAAAATTTATCTTTTAAATGATACTACTGTTTTAATCTTAAAATTAAATTTCTATTTTTAATGAATTTTTAAATAAATATTTTAACTATGTTTTTCAATAATTTTTTTCGTCAAAAATAAAAATGAGGATTAAGCACGTTTCGCATTCATGAGAACAAAATAGCTTTGCCATCACATTGATTAAATCTCTAACTGAAAATAAATTAAATCTTTTTGGAAATGAAATCTGAAAAATTATAATTTTCGGCAAGTGTCTGTAAGAAATGAAACAAATATGAAATATTATTTTTTCTAAAAAATAAATTCAAGAAAAATTATTTTATGATCTTTTACACTCTCTATATAGGGTGTTTATTCAGTCCCCGATCCATTTTGATATTTAATGACTCATAAAATAATGAAGATGTAAACAAACTTATGGCATTTATTCTTGGAATAACTCATATATTTTCCTTTTCAGGTTTGAATATTTTTACTTTTGTAAATATCATCTGCGCGTGTTTTTAATTTCAGATAATTTCATTTTCCAGTCTAAATATCTGTACTTTTCTAAATATCGTCTGCTTATTAATTGCATTTTTCTCTCTTTTGTTTTTGCCAACTATTGAAATGTTATGTTTACTTTTCATGTGTTTCTTCTATATAGTACTTTTGTATGTGATGTTTCATTCGATCGGATATTAAGGAGAATGCATACACCACAAGAGAAAGCACAGATTTTATAGTAGTCATAGAGTTAATTTCCAATCAACTAAATCACTGACTTTTAAGAGTTAATTTCAAATCTCTTAAACTGACTGATTTATGAAGATTTGAATATCACTATTCAATAAAAAAAGGATAATTTTAGATTTTTCATCGATCGTTTCAAAGAAAATACGCCAATAAGCGCGCAGGTTTCTGAAGATGAATTGGCCTAAGATTATGAAAATGGTGAGTTTTTCTAAATTTTTAACATTTAAAACTTCATATATAAGTCTTAGTTGATCGTGGAAAATAGAAACATTCATTCATTTATTTAAAATTTGGTGTGTCCAGAATATTTATCAGAATATGATACCTTACTGCATTAAATTTAGACTTCATAATTTTTGAAATATATTTATAAGCAGGAACAAAATATTATTATTGATTTCCTTTCATTCCTTTTGAAAGCAAAACTAAAAACTGAATTTTATACTGAATCTCAGAAATTTTTGTTCAATTATTGTTTGAGATATTACATAAACTATGAAAAATATTTTGTAGTTAACATAAGACTTAAATACCGAGCGATTCTGTTTGCAATACTCATATTCAATAATAATAATAATAAATAAATAACAATAAAGATGATAAATAAAATAAAACGCTTGGTTTTATTAAAAAATATCTTAATATTAATTGCAATTTCGTCATTCACATTTTTAATTAAAGTTGAAGTTTTACCGGAAATGGCAACAAATTAGCAAAATATATATCGTAAATTGAACGAAACGATCTAAACAATATAAGTTTGGTATGACTATCAAAATTTGAAGATTAAAAATGTTTTGTTTGAGAATCCTTTAAGAGACCAGTTACTTAAAATATTTAATTGAAAATTGTAGCGAGCGGTAATACTGGCGAACCGGCTGGTCGCCAAAGGCGGCTAGTAACAAATAAAAAAGAAATTAAAACTCACCTAATAAACGATATACTTAAAACTATGAATAAATTTATTAAAAGTTTATAATAAAACAAAATAGAAAATCAGGTCCGAATTTCTTTAAAATCAAGTCAAGTCTATTTTATTTTTCGATCAGTTTGAGATAGATACAACAGTATGACACACATAATTTTTAAACTTTTAATTAAAATGAAAATATAGTTGTCAACAATCAGAACACACTACACATGCGTGAATTTTCAACATCAGTTGGCGAAACGCAAATGTGGGAATTTTCCACGCCAGTTAGGGTAACGCAATGCAGATTGGAATTTTTTTTATTTCCTTTATTCTGTTTTATTTTAATTTAAAAGTACTTCAGAATGAATCCGAAAGATCGATTAATTAACAATTTTTAATTTTAAATGCATCAAATACTAAGAAAATGAACATAATCATTTAAAATAATCGATCGAAAGCATGTTAAGCCTAGCCTCTTTAGTGAGAGAAAGAAAAACAACTGAAGCCCTATTCATTTGGCGATGGGAAAATGAAGACTTTTGGTGGGAAAGTTAGTTTTTAATTAAAAAACATAACTACTCAATTAACCGGAACAAATAGTAGCATATGTCCTATTCCAAACTATAATATATCCATGTGCTAAATTTCATCCAATTCCGTTCAGCCGTTCTGGCGTGATTGACTAACAAACATCCATCCAAACTTTCACATTTATAATAGTAGTATGATTTTCTTTTTTTTTTTTTTTTTTTCCTTTAAATACCTTTGTTGGAGTAACTCCTTTGAAATCCACTTTTAAAGAAATGTCTTCTACATACATAAATTTGGAATAAGAAATTGCTATTCATTTGGCTTTAATTTGAATCATATGTCAGGTAAAATGATGTCAAAAGTTCTCAGTAACCTTATTCTTTAACGGAAGTCGCTGCTAGATGGAGGCAAATCCGCGATATAAACTGAAAGTTCGGAGGTTAAATATTTTTTTTCTATTTAGATTTGTAAATACTTGCACAGTGCAAGATAAGATCATAACTTAATTATCATTTGTGCTGTGGGTGGAACTTTCTAATGTCTTCACGTTATCTTCCCGTTCTCAGTATGAACTATCACTCTCCTTTCTATAAGTCTCAGATGTTCAGGACTTCAGAATATTAAAACACTTGAGTTTCTATTTTAAATTATTATAAGTCAATCATTATTTAAAAATTGCAATGACATTTCGTACTTTTAAGGGGATTGTAGACAGAATAGATTTGCAAATGTCTGTTTGGACCTTCTTTGACAATTCTATGAAATTTCGCAATTAAAAGAAAAAGATAACATTTTCACAGGGATATCCAAGCGATCACCATCCTTTACTTAAACATGATTTTCGAGTGATTCATTTTTAAAATATTTAATATTTCCTTCCTTAGCAAAAAATATTAATGTTTATTTAATTGTCTAAACATTTTTATGGCCGAAAATTTATAAGTTACAAATTTTACTTGTAATGTAATGATGCAAGTTTACACCTTTGCGGTGGCATATTAAGATGTTCACGTCACATCAATTTCAGCATTTAAGGCAATCGAAATTAAAAATTCTCTATCATTGAAACATTTTGAAATTACGATAAAAAATTATGTATCACAAAAGGAAGAATTAATGTCTTAGAAAATTATAGATAAATACTATTTTATGAGAAATGTAAAGCATAAACACAGTACTAACTATTAATTAGTGAAAGAGGATAACCTATTGTCTTGTAATTCCATAATTAAATAGTAATCATAGTCTACACTTTTCTGCTTGTATTACCTATGAAATTACTTTTCTACGAATGACGAAAAGACCAATTAATTCCTTAGAAAGCTACAGATAAATACTATTTTATAAAAAATGTAAAATATAAACACAGTGGTATTAACTAATAATTAATGAAAAAGGATAATCTTTATTTTATAAACATACATAATTAAATAGTAATCATGGACTATAATTTTCTGTGTGTGTTTCCTATGAAATTTCTTTTCCACGAATGATAAACATACCTGAAACGCACAAGTGAAGAAAATTCTACAACTATTTTCCCTTCTCAATACAGGAAAGAAAGTTTTCTTCTCAAACTACACAATCTTCAAGAGACTTTATATTTATCACAAGTCCTCAGTCTCTTAACAGTTTCAAATATCCAAGTGTTTCCGGCTTCTGAAGCGAACGACGTGAAATTTTACAGAGCCGCAGCAAGCCGCTCTTTCAAACTTTCGACTACTTATTTGAAACTAATTAGTTACATTTAGTCACGGTTGAGCGTGCGTGTGACATTTGATCCATATTTCAGGGCACACTGTAAGATAACTTGAACTTTCCTTTCCTTCTGATTACTTTGATCTTTGTGGAAAATTCAACGACGGAAAATCAAACTTTGCATTTTGAACTGATTTAGCTTATTTCTAACCTGAAAGTTTTCGAAAGAGGTGAAATTGTTTAATTAATGTGTTGTTCGAAGTTGGTGCAATACTCTTTTAATCAACAGTGTTAAAAGTCGCATTATATTCGCTTCATGTTTCTTTGCTTTAACATCGCCATAGGATATATTTTTAAATGTTTGAAATTTGTTTAAAAAGGATAAAGAGAATATTTTTCAATAATTTAATTCCAACTTTGTTTATAAAATATAATTGTTTCCATGCAATTTAGGTTATTTATATGATGTTAATTCATTTTTTTCTTATCACAGGTAGATTGTGCTTGCACAAATAACACTTATTTCGAAGTTTTCATTTAAACAAGTAATTTCGTTCA
This sequence comes from Argiope aurantia, assembly GCA_026543865.1. Lineage (NCBI taxonomy): Eukaryota > Metazoa > Arthropoda > Arachnida > Araneae > Araneidae > Argiope > Argiope aurantia. Next base: position 245,286 of record JAPMOR010121942.1, on the reverse strand, counting down.
GTCCGTAACGTCCTATTGCATGAATGGATTGTTCAAATATGCAGCAATATAGAACAGAAAAAAATATCGTCATGTGTCTGTATCTTTGAAGCAGGATAAATAAAAGAAAAGATGGAAAATGAAACCACAGACATTTTATTAGTAGCATTTTGTATTAATACGATAAACTAATAAATGCAGTTTACCATCTTTCAGCTATGAATACAAGTGAGTGTCAGATATATTTTACATATAGAATAACTACTATAGTAGATGGTTCCATAACATTTAAGCTGGCTGCATGTGATGTGGATGTGCTTTCTGTAAAATATTTTTCTATGCTATGAAATTATCAAAGTTTGTATATAATCTCTGGTAATTTTTATTTCGGATTTATTAAATACTAATGCTGTGGATGCATTTGTTTTATGCAAAATGTTCTTATTCACATTAAATATACATTTTTACTTCTCCATATACTAAGTATACAAAGAGAAATCAAGAAAATCTTCGAAAAGTTGTAATCTCCAAGTTTTCCCCCTCTCACAGTTCGAAAAACACATATTTGGCATTAGGTTGGCCTATCTGAGAATATAGTAACTCTAAAAACCTTTGAGCTAAACAGAGGAAATCGGTATATAATCTTTACATTGAATTTCTAAATATGTATCAAATTTTGTGTGGAATCCGTCCAGAGAATTTTTTTGTGCGACTTCTAGAATATAAATTAACACAAAATGGTTTAAATTGATAAAATTTGGTACACAAATTTAAAGTCTTAAGTTTAAAACTGTAGAAACCAAATCCCTCAAGAGGTTGAGGGTTTTATTGGTAAGTATTTTCACAAACTTGAAAACGAGATCACTAAAAAATGCAATGATTTAATTATATGAAATATGGTAAGATTTTGTACAGCCGGATCGAAAGTTAGAAATTTTATGTGGTAGAAGGGGGAGGGAATAACACTTTTATAAATGAATATAAAAAAGCTCATTTAAACTACCACTTTGGTTTTCATGTACTAATAATCGCATGCAAAGGATTAATCGCAAATTATCACACAGTAGATTCACTAAAAATTATTTCTATTTCGCCAATGCCTTGCAGCTTTGCCCAAAGTCTACATTTATTTTCGGGGGTAGGGGGTTCAGGGGAGAGATTAGGGAGTATGCGTGAAGTTTTATAGAATACTCCATTGGTTGCTGTGACACATGCACGGGATGTTTCTGGAAGTTGCCAGATTAATATAACCACTGATTCAGCAATAGATATATCTGGTCAATTAATAAACTGATACGTTCGTCATTAATTGTCTATTATATTTTGGCAAAATAACTCGACTTTCAAAACACTATATGCAAAAAAAAAAAAAAAAAAAAAACAGATTTTTGGTATTTATTTTGCAGAAAAATTTTAAAGAAAAAATATTAGTCACAGAATTTCGAATTTTTACTTTGAAATAGCAAGAAAAAAAATATTTATGGAATAAATTAGACTTCTTTCACAGCATATTTTTTTTATAAAAAAATATATATATATTTAATTTTCACAAGCGTTTAAATTTATAAAATGTAATGATTTGCTTATCAGTTCGAGAATATTCTATTACAAATTCTTTAAATAAATTGGTTTTTGGAATAATTTAAGGTTTGCTTCAAAATTAGTTTCAGATAGCTCCTCATTTAAATAAAAAATTATCTCTGAATATTGAGAATTTCAATAAAGAAAGACAAATGCAGTTTTTTACTTCTACTCAACGCAACATAAACCAACAACTTCCAACTATTGTAAAGACGAAGAGAGACCATAAAAAAGTATGTAAAGAAAGTATTTTTTTTATCTAAATTATTAAAAACAGTGCATTCAACTATAACTTTTTTTGTAACTGTATGCCACCTGGGTTTTACGATACTTAATATTACATGCTTAATAATTGGAAATAATTTATGCGATGACAAATCTTAAATGATTGTAATATGTGAGTCTCATAAATCATAGAGATATTTCCCAGACAAATTCAGTTATGCAACACTAAGCAGTAATATAAGTCACCTGCTAAATTGCATAGCATGAATTAAAAAAAATAAAGCATCTCATTACCAACAAGTAGAACTTACTGTTGAGATTCCAGATATTTACGAGCGTACTAGCAAGTGGAAATATTGAATGGAGAAGAATATTATTTGGTTTTTAAAGAATTAAAACTTTTTGCTTCTAATAAAATAATCGAAATATTTAATTAATGATATTTTTTTCATTGTTTAGACATTTATTTTACAATTTGTAAGCATTATCAAACTACAATTCAATATATATATATAATATAAAAGTAGGCATTCTATATATGTAATATATAGAATGCCTATAAAAGTGTAATATTTAATAAAGGCTCATATTATTATTCGTGATTTACTATGAATGAGAAACTCCTTGAGCAAGACACATAACTCTTCGTTTGTATAGATAAAAAGTAGTCCCAAGTAATGTAGTGATACTACTTGGAAGTGTTTGTATATTCGGCATAAATCCCGATCTTGTTCCCAACGATTATGATCTTTTTTATTACCTGAAAAGTTTTCTGTTCTTACTGCATTTCTTCAAGGATGATGGTGGGGGTAAGGTCTCGGCTTCGGAACCGGAGGGTTTCAGGTTCGAGACCTGATTCCACCGGAGAACTGTCGTGTAAGAGGGTCTGTTGCACGTTAAATCCGTCCTGACCAAACGTCCTCCCGCTGGTTTAGTGTGGTGTGGAGAGGGGGAGGGGGGAGTGCCAGCTCAGGTGTCGTCCTCGTCATCTGACCGCGGTTCAAAATTACGAGGTCCGTCCCAAAATAGCCCTAGTGGTGCTTCAAACGGGACGTAATATAACTAATCTAAACTAAATCAAGGATGATGGTGTACAGATAGCTGTCAGATGCTGGCTCCACCGACAAAGATGTCTTCCGGCATCTGCGTGCCTTCATTGGTTTTTCGGTATGACAGATGTTTTTACTCCCGTGTTGAAAGGCAACTAAAAGAATACTTTAATTGTTTCAACATATGATTTCAAAAAAATATGAATGCGTATGAGAGTCTTTATAATTTCCGAGAAATTTGATTTCTGGACAAACAAAATATTCTACGCATATACTATTAATCTTTGACCTTAATTTACAGTTTTTATTACACTAAAAAATGTATAGATAGCATCATATCCATAGGAACCTTATAAATAAAAAAGCATTTTTGTATTTATAATTATAATATAAGCAATTGTCTTCTTTTCTTAATCTTAAAATTTTTGAATTTGGAAGCAAAAACCTACTTTTATTTTTGATTGATGGGAAATTAATTCAAATAATTGTATTTGTTGCATTTTTTCGTAGAATTATATTTTATTCCTTTTTAAATGATTTTATTCAATGATGGTTCAAGTTCTAATTCTATGTTCAAATTATTCTTATATAAAATCACTATAAAATATGTTAAAAGGCGTAAAAAATGCTGCATAATTTTTCAAAAATATATATGAACATATTGTTGAGTTTGGAAACATATTCTCAAATTTTACATTTGTTGGACATTTCAATTTTTTTGGAAAATAAAAGAGGATCATAAAAACAATATTTATTTATGAAATAATTCATAAATATTTAAATATAAATGTTATATCAGTTTCTTTATTTTTGTTTCCTTAATTATATGTTTTTATTGATATTAAATTCTCTGAATTTATTGCCATTTGAGAAATAAATGCTTTAGAAATAAAAATTAATGAAAATATAAAATATTTTTAAAAAACAGGAGAAAAACTTATTATAAAATTAAACTATATTATATAGGAGGTGTTTTTTTTTATAATCAATAAGTACAGGCCATTGACAATCTGTATTAGATGTAAGACTTTGCGTTAATCATATGTTTAATATTCAAGTAGGGTGTTTGTCTATATATATTTGCATATATAATTTTGTATTTGTATTGTGAATATTTTATTTGGTCATGTTTTTTCAATTGTTTTATATCATTTACTGTATGTTTCTGTTACTATGTCAGCAATTTTGTTTCATTTTTGCTTTTGTTTGTGTATCTACTTGCTTTCCCCTATTTTTCTTTCTTCTTTTTTGCGCGTTTGTGCCAGCGACCTTATATTTGAAATTTATTTTACTGTAAATTGCGTACTGACTTACATCTGTAAGCCTTGTGGTATAGTTGGCACGCAAGAAGTTTATAAATCGAGAAAAAAAATAATAATAATATTCAAGTAATCATTATCCTCACACTCTTTAGATTATTTTATTAATTTACCTACAAGCCTTTGTAATTTTCAATAACACGTTATTTAAATATTATGCATAAGTAGAATGTTAGAGAATGAAATTAATAAGTAGTAAAAAAAGGTTATTCATTAGCCTTTATTTAAACTTTTCACGAGCCAATTAGATGCATGCAGATAAAACACATTGTGCTATACTTTTTAGTAATAATCTAGTAGATACAAGTTAAAAATTTGAAACTATTTAAATTATTCCATTAATTTCCCTACAAGCATTTATATTTTTTAATGACACCTTAATTGGATATTTATACAAAGAGAATTATATAGAGTTTCGGGGATGAAATTATTAAGTAGTAAAAAAAAGTATTCATTAGCTCTTTTATTAACTCTTCACGATTAAATTCGATGCCTTCAGATAAAAAATACTGTATTGTACTTTTAGGTGATAACGTAGTATCTACAGGTTATAAATTGCAGCCTCAAGATAAAAGGTTTAATTGAAAAGTAAAATCTACATTCCATCATAATATAAATACATTTTATAGCCTTTAGCGCTTCTATGAATCATTCATTCTTTCTCAATGACACTTTAATTAAAGATTTATATAAACACAACTTCTAAAAATGTAGATAATATGTTAATAAAAGGCATTATTCATTCACCTTAATTTAAAACCTGTATCACATTCAAAAACGGATAAATAATCTTAAAAACAACACCGCGATGTCACCTTGAAAAATCACTCTTAAGTTTCCGCTAATGAGATCGTCAACATTATAAATATACTACAGACATAAGCCGCTCTCTACCACACAGAACATCTTTGAAATATTAGCTTTGACAACAAAAGTTCACGCTGCTTAATTTATGGGAAGACGGTAAATTCTTTCTTGGAATTATCGTAACTTATACCTTTTCAAACGGAGATGAATAAGGGTTCTAAAAGGGGTTACAGATGGTTCCGAGAACCAAAACTCTGAATTGATTGCTTTTATAATGAGGGAGTGAGAAGTGGGGGGTCTGAGTAAGGAAACTCTTAGAAAAGGCACTTAGGAACACAGGAAAACTTAATTTCGTAGCAGCCGAGCGGAACTGGATTTAGTTAGTTCCCTTTGAAATGTTGTAATGGCCGATGACGGGGTATGAATGGGTTCCTTAAGAATATTTTCCGTGATTCAATGGGCTGCTTCCATTACCGTTAGTTGTGCTGGAAAAACCTCAATCAATGTAGCAGTTGGAGTGTTCGAGATGTCTTTATCTCTTGATAGCCTGCATTCTTTATAATGCATCAGTTGTCGGTTCTGATGCTTCAATTTGTAAATCTGCATATCAATGAAGTTCTGGTTCATTTACTGAATGCTATATTTTTGAATTTAGTTGGCTGGAAAGATATATGTATGCTTCCTGTCTGAAGACATTTTTAATGTGTCTTAGTTTTTCCTGATGGGGATTGAATAAGATAAGCAAAACGTCAATTTTTAGATAAAATTAAAATAGAGATATTAGCTTTCATATGTATAATAAGTTAAAAAATGCAAATTTATTCTGTTCATATCTAATGCAATGATTTTTTTTTATATTGGGATTTATTTATTTGGGAATTTGCCAAGTAAAGCTAAGAGGGGAGTGAAAAGATAAAATCAAAATGACATCAACAAGGGAATAAGAAATATATATATATATATATATATATATATTCAGTGCATATAAATAATTCACATTATAATTATTTAAATAATAAAAAGGAAAACATCTATAAAATCCCTCGGAAGATTGAAATATGCTTGTAATGTATCGTTATGAGTATGTTAATTATGATATCAATATGTCAAAGTTAGTACTAAATTAACACTATTTTCAGACAATCATTAGACGGTTAAAAATATATATTCTATATTTTCAATATTTTTGAAAAAAGAAATGCATTTTTTAGTATGAAAAATATTATCTCGTTTTTCCATTAATTTTAAAAGTTAACCTGTTACATAAACAACATAAAATTACATTCGATTAATTAAGCTTATACAACTTGTCAATTTTGCACATTCATTCTTATATTTTTAGGACTTGAAGAACTAAATAATTTGCAATTAACCAATATGCTTGTTGTCAGCAGTAACATTACAATTTCTGCAAAATGAAAGCGAAGAATAAAAGTTTTGTATGCTTTATAGCTACTATTTTATCCTAAATCATTACGTTGTATCATAAAGGTAAGCCTTGCAAAGATGATCTGAAATCCATATTTAATTTCCAGAATGATGGAGAAACAACTAAATTTGTGACCTCATGTATTGAATTAGAAAGAAAAGGAATAAACCTGTATTGAAATAAGTTGGGACATGCGGGAATTCCGATATGCTTTTGGCAGAAATCGACAATGGATGGCCCGAGCGCGCGCAGTTATCAACTCACCATCATAGAACACATTCATTTTAATCAGCAATTAATACTGCATAAATTTTAAATATTTTGCAATTTAAGTATTATGAGAAGCGCCAGCATTTTGAAATAAATATTATTATGAAATCCTGGTACAATTACTTGTTCTCCCAGTCGTGATATAAAAATACGTGAATGTGATTAAAATTAAAAAAAGTCAAAGCAGATTTTAACTATTATAATCTTACAACAATGATATATTTTAAAATAATTGCTAAATTTCTTCAGCATACTTTTGTCTGGATGTATTCAAATTCATCTAGTAAGTTAGCAAGTTTACTAAGTCTTTACACTATTCATGTTTTGGCATTAGCCTGGAATTCAGTTTAATTGCATTCTTAAGGGTTCTATTGCTTCTGGGAGCACTTTAAAATTACTCCAAATTTCCATCAACAACGGGCCTTCGCCATCTTGAAAGCTGGCAATGAACTTCCCAAGACTCAGATTCACACGTTCTCCACCTTTTCAAATTTTAAAACCTTTAATACCTGAAAAGGAACTGCGGAAGATTTGAAGAGGAAGGCGAGGGGATGAGAGGACTAATATCTTCCTGGTGACAAAGGATTATGCATTGTGGCTTTATCACCCTGCCACACTGAACCGGTTCAGCGTCTAACGATGTGCAATTTAAGATCGTAATTCCGATTTGCCCGAAGAATGCTGTGACGTTGACAAACGATGGGTGTTAGTAGAATTGTCCAAACTCCTGCCGTTATTATGCCAATTATTCTCAGAACTGGATTCCTTATAGGAGAAATGGGATGAACTTGCACTCGAATTATTCTGGAAGTCAGATAATTGGAAGCTTGGGAGAGATGAATACAGCTTATAATAGCTGAAATGGAATTCGTAGAATAAGTATAAAAATTTTTTACTCATTTTTTTCTGACATATAGGAGCAATTGGCAAGATATTTAGCAACACTATTGGAGTGGATGAGATAGATGTCGTCCAATTTAGTTTCGAAGTACCTTTTTAAATTATCTTCTAGCACATTATGCTACATATCGATGAAAAAATGAAAAAGAGAAAAGAAAAAAAATCAACTCTTTTCATAAAATTGAAGACAAACATAAGCTTTCTTTTTATACTGGATTTATTTCCGACCTAAATTATTTGCAAAAAATAATCTAAAATCTAAAAATAAAAATTGACTAAACTGGTTTAAATATCAATCCATTGAAAATTTATATTTTTGAATTTAATTTCTCAAAGCATGCGTTAGAGTCATAACTAATGTGGAATGGAGGGGCAGTTGGAAATATATGTAGCAAAACTGTTGGAATGGATATGTTTGATGTCCTTCAATTTAATTTCGCGGTTCATTTTAAATTTGTTTCTAACATATTATGCAAAAGGCCAATTAAAGAAAAGGACACATCTAGAAAATTCATAGCTTTTCTTATCAGAGAAGAGAAACGAAAGCTTTCTTCCTATACTGGATAAATTTACCACCCAAGTTCTTTACAAAAAAATAAGTTAAAATTTGCTTAAATATACAAATTGATTAAACTGATTAAAAGTCGATCCATTAAAAAATTATATTTCTGAATTTAATTTCTCAAAACATGTATTGCAGTCATAAATAGTATAGATTATGAAAATTCACGTGAACTCATTTTTTTTGTATATCTATACTATAATGAAAATTACCATAATTTTTTCTAAGCATTTATGCTGTATATTTGTTACTCTTTATCATGAAATATGCAACTTCTTTTCTGCACCTTTTTGAAAGATTGCAAAATATGCGATTTCAATTTTTAAAAACGAAAAAAAAAAAAGCTCTTTATCAAAAAAAAAAAAAAAAAGAATCGTATAGAATCATCATAAATTATGTAAAATATGAAAATATATTCATTTATTTTACTCATTAAAATGTCTTATTCTCTTTTATCTATATAAATTATAAATGTGAGAGAATCTCTTTTGTATATCTTATATTCTTTAATGTAAATTTTTATAATTTTTTCTAAGCATTTAGGGTGTATATTTGTTAAACATTAAACATAAATATTTAAATTCTTTTTTGCACCATTTTTGAAGATTGCAACTCATGCGATTTCAAATTTTGAAACCAAAGAAATGTTCTTTATGGAAAGAAAAAGGAATCGTGTAGAATTGTCATAAATAGAGAAGAATATGAAAAGCTATTCATTTCTTTTATTTATTAAAATTTCTTATGCTTCTTTTATCTATATAAAATAGAAATGTGAACGCATGATTTTTGTATATCTTATATTCTATAATGTAATTTTTTATATTTTTTCAAAGCATTTATGCTTTATATTTATTAAACATTAAGTATAAAATATATAAATTTTTTTCTGCACCTTTTTTGAAGATTGCAAAATATGCAATTTTAATTTCTAAAAACAAAAATAGCTCTTTATCAAAAAATTGAATCGATGTAAATTTTTAATCTCCCATGAGATAAAAAGAAATGTCCCATTACCTATAAACTTCATTTCGCATACAGGCATTAAAGTAGGAAAAAAATGCCATTTCCGTTTAGTTCGCTAGTGTAATTACGTAATCTAATTGGTTTTAAATAACCGGCTTATTATAATGCTGCGGAAATGCTGAGATAAGATTTACTTGTTCACTCTACTGTGAGAAAAGTTAATCAAAAAAACATCTCATGCATGCAAATGATCTAACTGCCACTTAACGTGGTAGATTAAAAAAGCGACAGCTAATAATTTTTCTGCCGAAGAGATTAAAAACTCACATTCAGTTTGAGTAAAGCAGTTAAATTTCATTTTGCGTCTAACAATGAAAAGAGCGTTATTAATTTTATGCTGAAACTCTTCCATTGTTCAAGAAATTATGTTAAAGTGTTTTATGGTCCATTGGAGCTTTTATGTTGAATCAGTGCTTTGAAGAAGAAAGTTGAGGAAAATGGGAAAAACAAAGAAGGATAATTCTTGATGCAAACGAGATATGTAAGATCAAACATCTTTTCTATTACAAATTATTCTATTGAGTTATTTTGTTGTATATAAGAAATGATATCATTAATGTAGTATGGACCCTCAATCATATTATCGATTCTTTTCCTTTTTTAATCGTAATCTTGATCGAAATTTGATGAGCAAAATTCTTAAATTATTTTAGTTTATGTTAGTGTCAAGGAACTGCCTCGTTATAATGAAGTTACTGTACATGAAATAGTTGTAAGAAATAAAATGCAATGATGGTTTTCTTTTTTTTTTCTTTTACAAATTTATCATTTTACTACTTTTTCTAATTTTATAACAAAATTTATAGAGGTTCAGATAATATGAGGAAATTTCTTGAAGCAAATTGCTTGTGTGAGCAAATATACATCATTAAGCATGTATAAAAATATTAAATAACCTTAATTTTTCTTTAGGCAGAATTATCTTATGCCGAATTTAGAAATGACAATGTATCAAATCACTTTTCTCGAAATTATTTTCTAATTATTTGCAAGTAAATTTCTTATATAAACTAACACATAACATTAAGTATGTATAGAAAATAAATAACCTTAAACCTCCGTTAGGTTATTTTATACCGGATCTAGAATCGGCAATTTCTCAGATCACATTCTTGCATTCTATTTTTTATCTAGAAAAAATTATATATTTTTATACTAAAATCCCTATGAGATATTAATTTTTGTGTATATTCTTCTTAATATATCAATATTGCAAAGCATTAATTTATAATAAAATGAAAAATAAGAGAAATAAAGAAATTTTAATTATGATACTGCTAAAATTGAAGATTGGTCAAAGAATATTGAAATATCCACAATTTAATTGACATTTGCTTGGTTATCATAAGATAATGTTATATGCAGCTTCAGATACTAAGATATAAATTTAGATACATTATAAACAGTATGTACATATATCAATTGCATACAGTTTTAATATTGCAATCAAATATTAAAAACTTTTACTTTCATCTATCATTCCCATAAATTATTGCGTTCTCACAGAAGATTTCACTTTTTTTTTATCTCGCTGTATTCTATATATAAATAAGGTCTGTAAATATGTATAAACATACATAAGAAATATCATAAATAAACGATTCGAGATTACTGATTCATTAATAAGGCTTGGTGCTTTTATTGGATCGGTACGCTTTCTGATGGAATTTGGTCTCATAAGAATAAGGAAAGTCAGTTTCAGCTAGGAAAAATGGAAATTGGCATATTATCTTATTTATCTTTGTCTACCAACATGAGTTAGTCAAATTGTACAGAAATACAGGACGGTCTTTAAAAATAATTATTTTTATTAAATGCATTAGAAACAATATACAGCAAAAACAATATCTTTAAATTCTACTTTGCTATTCATTTTGACAGTATTGCGTAGCATTTTTAAAAATCTATTTTTAGCAATTTTATGATGGTTTTAATTCCATTATAAGATTCACATATTTTAATGAAAAAATTGTTTTTTGTTTTGATTTATTTAGAAAGTTGTTTAATTTTTGAGTTTGTGCGCATGTTTTATACTGACATTAATTATTACTACCGCTAATAACGCTGGTAACTGTTTTAGGTAGAATTTATCTATATCTAGAAAAAGTATGCGTTTCCAAGTCAAATAAATCTTGCAAAATTTTTACGACAGTATACGATATGGACTATATAAATATAAAAATGAAATAAAACAGAGAATAAGCACAAAGAAAAGGGCGACAAGTGCCGAAAATCAATTAATCAGCCGTTCTTTGTAGGTGCTGTGAAAGTAGCAAAAGGGGCTGAATAAGATAAATTTATTTTAAAAACGAGCACAGAATATATTTAAGCGATCTAACACTTCGCCATCGATTAAAAGAAGGGTAAAATCATGATGTCAGAAAAATGCCAGTAATTTTTATACAGGTTACTAACGTTTCTAGACAAATATAAATACTGTATGCAGGGCTTAAAACATCTGCTCTGTTCTATTCACGATATACAGAATCAAAATTATATGGAAAGAGAATAAAGAATAACACTTATTGAGAAATTTCAAGGTATTGTCTGCTTTATCATATGTTTTTTAATTTGCAGATATTTAATTCCTTTGTCATGCTAAATTTAGAAAAATCTACGAGAGTATGTGCGATGTACTTCAAGCCACTTGTATGTGCACAATCGAATTATTTTTTGATAATAATAATAATAAACAGAATGAAGCAATGTATTAGATGCTTTATTGTGATGAAATGAATTAGTTTCATGAACTACATTTCTTTATTGTCCTATTTTGATGAATTTGTTAGCGTTTTAACTTTGATTATCCAACAATTACCTGCTAGTATCAAAGGGATTCTATTTTCCTAGGTAACGTTCTATATAATATATATATCTTAAAAAAAACTTTTACCATGCCTACCCTTTACAGTACTACAATTTCTTGGGAAAGGGAAAGGTTAAAGATGAATTTTTAAAGACGGCATTTCATGCTGCCCTCCTTTCCTTATATTAACAGACGAAAGAAGTTTCGCAGTGTTTAAGATAAATGCATGGATCATATATTTTATTATAATAAAAAATATTACAATAAATTAAAATTTGTAATTGATTCTTAGAAATTAAATAATATTGTGCTTTTGTGAAACAATTACTTATACTGTATTCTTACAACTTCTATGCATTCTGTTCTAATTGTATTCACTTACTGATAAACATGGTAAAAATAATATATATACGTCTTTCCCACATTTATTCACAATGAGATTTATAGAAACATTGCTGAATTTAAGAAGTATTGAAATCTGGCATCTGCTATTTGAAATCAAAGAGAAGAATCGCTTATCTGGGAAAATAAATTGAGAATAGAAGCAGATAGAAAATTCAAATTCAATATTCTATAAATATATAAATTATAAAATAAACTAGGAATTATCATCATCAGCATACAGAGAATATCTATTTTTGAAATTCCGAAAATGAAAGCGAAATTGAAAATTTTATTATCAGATTCTTGTTCAGCACCATAAGAATAAAATTCGGTGACTTTGCTGTGCTAAGAAGGCACATTATAACGAAAAAATAATTTAAAAAATGGCAAATTTCATGATAATTAACTAAACAGTAATAAGACACAGTAAAAAGACGGAACATTTCCCATCGATGCAGACAAATAGATTTTATTTAAATTATTACTATTTATATCAGCATTTATTATTAGATATATCAGCTTTTATTTTTCAAAATATATGTGTATTAGACTGACGGAAAAATTAACAAAATCGATACATTGCAAGGTGGAATTCAGATTAATTTTTTTCCTAATAGCTATTATTTATAATTATAATTATTTTTGATAATGACTCTTCCTAGCAGGAACTAGAACATGATACTCTCAGATATCGGCTAGTTTTATTTTTTTATCGTTTAGATTCAGGTTTCTCTGAATATCCTATTTATTCTAATATAGTTATTTTATTAATAAATATTTTAATGTTTGTTCAAATATTTTGATTCAACTCATATAAAATTTTTTCATCCATTCCTCTATATGTATTATGAAATAATGCAATTTTAAAAAATATTCTTCACGTTGAGTATATTATTTAAAGAATAAAAAAAAATATTTTACTCATCTTAATATCAGTCTGATATTTATAAACACAGAAATTTTATTTAAAGTTTCAAATTGCAATTATGTTTCTATATATTTATTAAAAGTAATGATTACAGTCCGGTTTCAAATTTCATTTAGGTTAAAAAATGATAAAATAACTAAAACAAGTTATGAATAATGCATGATATCAATGTCTTAGTGAAACAATAAAAATATTTTAACTTCATACAAAATTTTAAATGATTACAAAACATGAATTTTTCACTTTTAGCAGAAATTATAATGATTTTGGGGATCTTCTAAAGAAAATTATATATTTTAATAAAAGGTATTTAAAAAAATTATCTCTAATCTAAAATTATGCTAGTAAGTGTTATTATTTAAAATCAGAAACACAAGCTATTATGATTCATTAAATTTTAAGTTTCTATAATGATAAATGTTGAATTATCAGTAACAGCAGAAATTTGTATTATTTTCACACTTGTCTTTTGTGTAAGTTTGTTTTCAGAGTGAAACGTTTCATATGTTTTCAATATTCGTTATCTAGAAAACTATTTTTTAATTACCAGTTTTATTTATACATTTTTGAAGAAATAATCTCAATGAATGAAAACAGAACCTTTTGAACCGTCTAATGCTCGTTACTAATCATAAACTAAAAATTTGAATTTATGTAAAGAATTACATTAGCATGTAATGTTTTTCGATACAAATTAATTACTCAAAATTTAATTATACATTTTTGCATCAAAATCTTTTTTGGTCCTTTTTTTAAATATTTGTCGATTTCCAGTTCCTTATAGATTTTTATTTCATGAAGGGTAGACATTAATCATAAGTTCCAGTTTTAATATAAATAATTGACTAATCTATATTATAATTTGTAAAGTATATTTTCTATTAGTAATATAAAGTTTTTTTTTTAAATTTAACTCACTGTGCTCAATTTCGCAAAAGCAGTCGACATTTTAATAAATATTATTGCACCAAATATTTGTAAACATTGATATGGTCATTTTATTAAAAAAAGGATAGACTAAAGTAAAATACTTTAAAAAATCGACAGTTTTTTTAAAGAAAGATAATTTGTTTTTAAAGTTGATAACCATATTATTATTAGATGAGAATAATTAATAATAGCGTAAAAGAATTTGAAAAAAAATGCCATCTGATTATATTTTGATAGTTTCTTCGTACAGCTTTTATATTTTCCAAAATTCTTCTTTAAGTTCATTAGTTGTACCAAAGTAGTACCATAATTTATATTTAGTAAATTTATCCGGATGAATAAATCTCAGCAATAAAGAAAATGCAAATTTATAAAATCATTTCAAACAGTAATTATTACCGAAAAGTGTTAATTAACTTTTTTTATGCATTTGAAATTTCATCCGAATGAACTATATTTCTTCAAATTAATTATAAGTATAAAATGCATTCATCAATTGATATTTCAATTAATTGAACTAAATTTTAATTAAGTGGCATTTAAGTGAATCAAATACACATGCATGTTTATCTTATAAATAAATATGGAATAACAAAACCCTTTTATTTATCTAGTAATCAAGAAGATGGCATTAAAATTTAAGTAAGAATACATATTTTATATAAAACTTAATAAGTCACAAGTTGTTACGATTAATAATAAATTAAGAAACCTTTCACTGAAATTTATACTTTCTTTTGAGAATTTAAAGTAAACTATAAAATGTATTTTTGACGTATAATTTTTCAAATTTATAAATGTATTTCTATCTAAATTTTATTATCATGAAAGTGTAATTTAGACATATATAATATTCTCAGTAATACAATATTACACAAATATTTTTTTTATAGAATCTGCAATAGAGTTGTTTATTTAAAATTTTTATTCCCAAAATTGTTAAAAATAATTCAATATATGGAATATATATTTTTTAATAAGAAAGCAATATGATTTATTATTTATATGTTCTAATTTTGAAAAAAAATTATAAAAAAATTAATGCATACTTTTGATTTTTCCTAAATTTTCTACTTAAATATGTATAAGCAGGATTGAATAGCATGAATTAATTTTCATATTTTCAATTAATTCATTTTTCACATTAGATTTATAAAGCTTTAAAATTCCTTTTTCTCATTAGAATTATGATGCTTTAAAACTAATTTTTCTCATTAGAATTATGATGCTTTAAAATTCATTATTCACATTAGAAGTATGATGCTTTAAAATTTTTTAAAAGAAACTTTTAAAGAAAAAGATAAAAAAAAGTGAGAAACAAATTAACCAGAAGCTTAACAAAGCTTTTCAAATTACAACTCAACAAATAAGTATTACTTAATACCGGCCTATTGTTCTTCACAAGCATCCTGAAAAGATTGACGATGTTTCGTCTTTAAAAGCGTATGTATGGAAGGATTTTTTTCTACTCTTTTCTTCATCTTCGAGAGAATGACTTTCAGCGCAATTTAACATCTACTTTACATCATGTAATTACTCATAGAAGACGGGAAGAATTGTCTAGAAATTAGGAAAAGAAGGCAATTTATCATCAAGTCTGCATTCTTTCTACGAACTAAAAGTTCTTGAAAACTTTCTTCTTGGCTGAGCGCAAAAATTGAAAAGTACAGCGTGTAATAGGTGACCGAACATTGTTTTTAAGAGGTTTTCACAAACTGCAACGGTGATTTCTTTTCTTAGTCACCATTTTTTTTCCTTTCTTTCTTTTCTGTGAGCGAAAAGAAATAAAGAAGTAATTTTACAAGGCAGTATTTTCCTTAAAATGCTATATTAATCCATATAAGAAAGAAAAAAAATTTAGTACCCTTTGAAAGTAAATTTTGATATTGGAAAAAGAGCTTTTGTAATTTGTGTTATGTTAAAAGCATATTTACTGTGATGTCTAAAGTTTTATTTCTTTTCCTGTGGTTATAAACTTTTTCGAAAGATAATTATTAACTTCATAGTAATTTAATAATTGTGTTATTATTTTGAACATTTACTTTGGCAAGGCGTAATACAAGAAGTAACATAAATAAAAGTTAATTTTGCAACACAGAAATTTTGACTTTTTTAATTTCACGTCTTTTCAAATTCTCTTTTGGATTTAAACATCGTTAGAATCATTTTTTATTTTTTCATAATTATTAGTATATTAGGGAAAAGTTGCGGAATTATAATTGTATTAGAAGCTCAAAATACTAATATTTCTATGAAATTTCATGTATTTAGTTCTTGGACAAATTAATAAAAATAATTTTATAAAAAGAGCAAATTAACAACTAACGACAAAATTATAGCAAATATTATTTAAAAAAATTAAAATAAAACTATAAAAATTACAATAATTTTAAATAATTATTAAAATAACTCATAAATAAAAAGTAAAAATTTGCCTTGGTGTATTTCCCATGAAAAAGATTTTCCTCTTGATGAAAAAAATATTATTTAGGAATTTAAAAAATCTCAACGAACCTTGTAAATGAAATATTTCACTATACATTATATATGAAACTTTATTTTTATTTTAAAAATATAAGAAAGAAAAAAATCATATCATTTTATCATAGGATTTTAATACAAGATATTTTATTTTAGACTTTATTAAATATTTTATTTTTTTGTTTTAATAATAGAATTTTTATTTTATAACTAAGAAGTATTATCAATATTTGAAGTTATGCCATTTCTAATGTGCATTACAAAATATTGAGAATGCACATTAC
>JAPMOR010121942.1:188553-228229 GCA_026543865.1 Argiope aurantia | reverse complement strand
ATATATATATATATATATAAAAATCCATATTAATAAATAATTGATATTATTTATAATTCTTCTTCATTTATCATTTGATTAACCAGATTCTACAGAAATACTTTCATAATCTATGAAATTTTAATTATCTTTAAATTGTCGTTTAATATGTTACATGTCTTTGAAGGAATTCAAAATAATAAAGTATTCATAATGTGCTGAAATTTAAGAAAAAATTAGGATTATTATATTTAAAAAAATATTTTGCCAAATGCCATGAGCCTTTTATTTTTTAATTTTTAAAATTATATATAATTTAAAAAATAATATATATATTCTTAATTTTGACAAGTCTACTAGAATTTTTCATTTAGTCTAATCTGCTTTTTGTCCGTCTGATTGATTAAAAAAAGTGATCATAGTATAATGTGGAAAAAAATTGAAGCATTAGAGGAATTTTCTTGTTTTATCTTGATAAATTTAATTAAAAGCAATTTTCTCTTCTAATTAAATAAATAAAGCCTTCAATACTAAAAGCTATAATTTGTTTTTTAATTCTTTATTCGTTGTTTCGATTTAAACCATTTAGAATCATTTAGGCTTGGTACAATTCAATGGCTATATGAATACCATTTTACAATAAATATTTGTAATTTCCATGTCTCATCAAAATTGAAATTATTAAAAAAATTTAAGAATAAAAATACAATAAATTTTAATCAAAGGCATATTTATAAAATTATAAAATATGTGTGTATAAGAATATCTATACTTATAATAAAGCTCAATGTGTGTGTGTTGGCGCTCTACAAACCAGACCCTTCAACCTACAGCTACCAAATTTGGCACGTGTATACCTTGGTGGCGGGGGATTATTTTTTCGAATTTTTAATTAGAATTTTATTTATTTAAAAATTTAGCGAAATTTTGGCGTGTTTATGATATACCTTCGGAAAATATTAACCGCACAAAAAAAATTTTTAAATGAAGTTAAAGATCAAACATTTATCTTTTAAATGATACCAATGTTTTAACCTTAAAATTAAATTTCTATTTTTAATGAATTTTTAAATAAATATTTTAACCATATTTTTCAACAATTTCTTTCGTACAAAATAAAAATAAAATTTAAGCTGCAAGAGCACGTTTCGCATTCATGGGAAAAAATTAGCTTTTTTCAAAGTGCTTCCATCACATTGATTAAAGCTCCAATTAAAAATAAATTAAATTCTTTTGGAAATGAAATCTGCAAAAATATAATTTTCGCCACGTGTCTTTAGCAAATGAAACAAATAAGAAATATTATTTTTTCTAAAAAATAAATTCAAGAAAAATTATTTTATGATCTTTTACACTCTTTATATTATTAATCCAATAAATTAGTTATATTTTAAAGCAAGTTTCGTTTAATATGAACGGGATATCCATTCAACTCAGGGCCACACAGATAATTTGTAAACCTTTAGTCAGACACAGATCTGCTAAAATGGTCTAAATGGAAAGTGATTATATTTTATGTAACTTGATTCAATAAATGCTCTAATAAATAACGAATTTTTGATTTTACATAAAGTTTCTGCTGTGGAAATAACGTTCAACAAAATATTCTTGAAATACTAATATTTTAAATAAAAAGAGTTAATTTCCAATCAACTAAATCAATCACTAAAACTGACTGATTTATGAAAATTTGAATATCACTATTCAATAAAAAAAGGATAATTTTAGATTTTCCATCGATCGTTTCAAAGAAAATACGCCAATCAGCGCGCAGGTTTCTTAAGATTAATTGGCCTAAGATTATGAAAATGTTGAGTTTTTCTAAATTTTTAGCATTCAAAACTTCATAAATAAGTCTTAGTCTTAGCAAAACTAAAAACTGAATTTCATGCTGAATCTGAGAAATTTTTGTTGAATTATTCTTTGAAATATTACATAAATTATGAAAAATATTTTGTAGTTCACATAAGACTTAAATACCGAGCGATTCTGTTTGCAATACTCATATTCAATAATAATAATAATAATAAATAACAATAAAGATGATAAATAAAATAAAATGCTTTGTTTTATTAAAAAATATCTTTATATTAATTGCAATTTCATCATTTCCACTTTAAATTAAAGTTGAAGTTTTACCGGAAATGACAACAAATTATCAAAATATATATATTAAATTGAACGAAACGATCTAATCAACAGTATAAGTTTGGTAAGACTATCAAAATTTGAAGATTAAAAATGTTTTCTTTGAGAATCTATTAAGAGACCAGTAACTTAAAATATTTAATTGAAAATTGTAGCGAGCGATAATACTGGCGAACCGGCTGGTCGCCAAAGGCGACTAGTTTTAAATAAATCTGTTAAAGCAAGTTCTCTAGTGATATGTAAATATGAAAAAAAGAATATAAATTATTTAAAATCGTGAATTTAGTTTGCTTGTATATTAAGAAGTATGTTTACAACAATTCGATGATTAATTATCAAGCGATATGGATGTTGAAATAATTTTCCTACTAATATATATATATATTATTTATACCTAAATGTTTTGGGTAAATGTTTAGAAAATCCATAAGGTGATGCATAAGGGAAACATTTTAAATAGATTCAAATGAATGAAAATATATAAACATATGTATCTTTAAAACATATGTTTATATATTTTCATTCAAACATATGTTTATATATTTTCAAACATATGTATCTTTTTATAAATGTATCTTTTTCTCCTCTAAACAATGCTTTCAGTCAACCGGAAATGACAGTTATAAAAATGGACCAATTCACATATTCATTTCTAGGCACACAAATCAATGCATACTACAATCCTATCATTAACTAAATACATCAAATTATTTTTATGATTATTTATCTTATACAATCTAATTATTTATGATCTTTTCTATCAACTAATTCCACCTGTTTATAGATTAACTCTTTGACAGTATGTTGACTTCAAAAAAGAAAGTTATTGCCCTTTCAGTCAGAAGATTATTGCCTCTTCAGTCAGAAGATTACTGTCCCTTCATTATATCAGTTATGCTTTAAATAAAAGTGAAGATTCAGCCGATATATAGTCCCTTTACATCCAAGTAATAATCTTAGTAAATCAATATGCAACTTTGAACAACACTTTATGAACCAGCACTGAAGTTTTAATCATGACACTCAAGATACGGGTTTATAATCTGTTTACTCAGAATACCCGAATCCTTCCTAATTCTGGTCCTTCTTGCCGCAGCACTAGCGAGATTAACATTGGGAAAGGATTTGTCGCCAACACATAAATCGAATTGCGGCTTGAGGCGAGAAATGCAAATTCTGCTACACCACGATCCTTGCTCTTGTACCCCAGCATTTTAGTTTCCAACATGATTTTGATAGATAGAGACTCTGATTGCAAACTCTATATTTAAAATGTTATTATAAATGGATTTAAAGCGCGGAAAATTTTACATCACATTTATTTGTCTTCCCTAAATCTTTACAGTTTCATAAGTCCCGAAAGTTTACTAAACAGTTTTACATGCTTTATGCATGATGGTGCTCTATGACGATGGATATGAAAAGAAATGTTGTCAATATGATTTAACAAAATCGGATAACGGCAGCTTTGGATTTGTTGCATTCATTCAAACCAAAAATATGGAAAGCTAATTTCTTTCATATAGGTAGAATCTACTTCGGAAACACACTTAAAAGTACTTTAAAAATTAAAAATTTAAAATGCTGATTTTCTTTACAAATTCATTTTTTTTTCAAATTATGTGCCTAATTAAAAGAAACAATAAATTCACTAATATCCAATTTGAAAAGGCATTTAATGTAGATGTTTTAGAATACAATATGTATAAAAAATGACAAGATTTAGCGAATAAAATAAAATTAATTATTTCAATCTATAACTTTTAGAGCAACCTATTCATTCTATATTCTTTAAATATCAAATGCAATCAATAATTAAACATTTTGCATACTTAAAAGAATATTTAAGTCGTTTTTTTTTCTTCATAAATATAGTTCCATTGACCTTTAACATGTTCTTGTAAAAATAATTATGAATTAAATTCTTTCTATAGTAATAAGTATTATAAATAAATATCTTATATAAAAATAAAAAATAATAAATTTATAAAAAATATATTATAAATAGAATAAGAAAGTTTCAAAAGTTTGTTGAAAGTAATCACTCTTTAATGAAGTCATACATTTAACAATTGATGACAATTTTATCTAAATTATTTGAAGTAATGCAAAACATTAAGTCATCAAATACAAATATAACAAAATTAATACTTACAGCCATTTTTCGAAAAAAAAAATCAAAAAGTCATTTCTTTAGTGAACTTTCATAAAAGTCCTCTTAAAATTTAGCTAACTATTGCTACTTTTAGTGGATCTAATGGAACAGTTATTATTTTTCAACATAAAAATAAATAGAACTATCATTTGATTAAATGTTCATTTGCTTTTTTTAACATACAATAAATCACTTAATGATTCCTTATACAATCAATAATTCTTTAGATGTTTATATAGCAAAAAGATTAAGCACTGAGTGGTGATTAAGACATTTTTGTCTGCAGTTATAATACTCAGGACATTTTCGATTACCTCTGAAATTCAGTAATTTACTTATCTGAAATTACGATAGAAATATATATATATACTAGCCTTAATATCCTAAATATTTAAATAAATATTTAAATCAATATCTTTGGCAACATAAAGATTTTGAATTTTAAAATTATGTAGAAAGTTGTTTGGAAGTCGAATTCTTAAATTAAAAGTCACATTTTATGCAAGCTATAGATGAAAAAGCGGCTCAAGAAGTCAAATTTGGTTTCAATTTTTTAATAACAAAAGCTTAAATTTAAAAATGGTCCTCTCAAAGAACATTCTCATCCTTTTAAATGCATCAGTGGAAAATATGTCAGTTTCAATTTCAATAGTCTGTTCTATTAATATCAAATGATAGGCATAAAAGCTTTCCCATTTATTAGTATTGGGGCAGTTTCAAACTAACAAAAGTTTTTTTTAAGAGCTATCGAATCAAATAACTGTATTAATTTATAATTATCTTTATACTTGTTTTGTTAATCTTATATTATTATATCTATTTAATACTTAATATTTACCACTCTGACTGACTTTTAAAAGCTACTTTTATTTTAAATATGATTTTTCAGAAAGTGAGCAACAACGTAATAAATATACGAACATATTAGGCAAATATATAAAATTGAAACTTTCTAAGAATTATCTAAATGAACGTTTTTCTTTGATGATACTATTAGTTTATATGTATTTGTCAATGTTTAAAATGAATGCAAAAAGTGATTAATTTAAGAAATCAAATTAATCAAGTGCTGAAACACGCCTTTTTTTTAAATTTTGTGATTAATACTAAAAATAAAACTGAAGATGTTCATAATCAATAAGTTTTGAAAATATTTAAAATATTGATGCTTCAGCATTTTTTCTATCGATTTAAAAGTAAGAGTGGTAAAAATATTATAAAAAAACACTCATAACATTCCACATAATCTTATATACGCTCGAAAGAAATTGCATTTTTGCTGAGTTACTAAACTGAACAACGAATCTATTATTTAATTCACAACTTCTCTTGCAATTCCTTTGCATCCAGTTGAACCAGGCAGACTTTTCTAAAGCTTGTAATTTTCAATACTCTAAAGAATACCAGCATGCAGAATGAGTATGCAAATGGCACAGAAAAAACCGGTGCTAAATTATGCAGGACAGCAATATTTAAACTAAAAAACTAAAAAAAAATTCCCTTGTTCAGCAGAAGTCTTGGGCGAACATTTCATCCTCTATATCTCTTGCTTCGTTTGATTTGCTGATCCCGAAAAATCCAGTTCTTTTTTATATTTATTTACTTTTTACCCTTATGCTGGGATATTTCTCGCCTCTCCTGTCCTTTCTATTCCTTTTCCGGCCGTTTTCCAAGATACTTCCGCGCCAGCCTCAATATTTAACAGGAAGTGCTTTGTGTACCAGCAGAAGTAGGAGACGAAATCGTTCAGAAGTTTTTGAATTGCAGGGACCGGTTGTAAATTTCGATTTTCACTGTATTAGAGTGATAGTTTTTGAAAAAAGATTGCTGTAGTTTTAAGTTCCATTCTGTGGTGGTTGCTGCTTCATTATTGTATAAAATAAATATTGCTAATTCTGATTTCACGTTCAGGGAACGCAATTCTTTATCTTGTTTAGGATTTTATTTAAGAAGAAAATTCAGAAGCGGAGCTGAATTCGAATGTTTCCAGACTAATTTAGTTCAGTTATGGCAGCTTAGTTGACTTTATTCTGCGATTTATTTAATATTTTAATATTAAAACCAATAAAGAAATTGTTCAATTAATGTTAATTTATTTAATAATATAATTCGAAATTAGAATGACATTTTGTAGACCTTCAATTAAATCTCAGATCTGAAAGATAATTCATGAAGCTAAAATAAAGTCTACTCTAATTACTTCTATGATTCAAATAGAAGAAAAAAACATAAAATATTAATTGCGAACATTGACATAATTCAGAATTTATGTTGAGCATTTTCTCGGGCATGTTAAAATGCTAGTATGTTACTCGTATATGACGAATTATTTTACGAGAAGCAATATTACATCACACCTTTTTTACAACATATTTCCTGTGAAATGAGTTGAAGAAAAATTAATTTCTAGGTGCACAGACTCTTAGAAATGTTAAAATTATTTTGTTAAATCTAAACTTCAACGATATGGTTGTTTTCTCTCAATGGATTGATTCCTTTCAAATATTTTTTTCAAATCCTTATTTCCAAACCTGAATTTAAATGATTCTTAAAATGAAAACGTTTTTCGATAATAAATAATTTAAAATAAAAACAAGAAAATAAATATATGCATCATCTATAAATCGTTAGTGTTGAATGATCACTTCCACTTTTGCATGCGTTGAAATTTTTTGAGAAAAAGGGTAGAGCTCCGAGTATACGAAAAAATAATGTCCAAATAAGTTAAAAGTAAACTATTGGAAGTTATTGTCATAATTATCTATACACAAATAACCTTCAATAATTTCAATTTTCCAGTAAAAAATATTGATAATACAAAATTAACGAATATACACATTTTGATTTATTGTACAATTATTATGCAATTATCTGGTGATTATTTTACACAATCAATAAAGTACATATAATTATCACCTAATTTCAATTTGATAAATAAAGCATTGAGATCATTTAATTGCAAACATTTTTAGTAGCTTTATTCCTAATAGTTTATCAGCAATTGAATAACTGTAATAATCAGAAACACATAAAATTCTCAAATTTCGGTTTAATATTACTTTAAATACAAGAATGACAAAATTATGTATTTTACAAAAGCAAACTTAATCCGTTTTTCAGAATATTTCGTTCCATAATTAAATAGAAGACAGGCGAAGATGTATTACTTGGCTTCGATTTGTGTTTGTCTTTTCATTATTTATGCCTGGCTATAAATTCTGGGAAGAGTCAACCTCATTTACTTTCAGTGTTTGCCCCATACATCACATTTATTGCTTTGAATACAGACCTGACTCATCTGTCTTTCTTAATAGTATTTTGTACTTAGATATTATATCATCACAGTAAAAGTTGCACTGATATTTCATATGAGGAAGTGCTTCACTACACTAGAAAGAGTGTAATGGGCTATATAATATTTTAATATCTTCCTGTTTAATATAAGAAGAAATATGTACATTTAAAAATAGTGTGTAAATTTAATATGAATGCATAAACGTATAGATATTTTCTGCTCCTTTATTATAATACGCTGTATCTAAATATGAAAAATTGTTTCTGAAACTGTTTGACATTTAGTATTTTTATGTTTATGTCTTGCTTTTCGAAAATTTTCTTTAATATAGATTCAAATATTTTCTGAATAAAAGATGCAACTAGGGGAAAACTCAATATTACTGTTTTTAAGCATTTCAAAAGTTTTGGAAGAAATAATTGATTCAATATCTATTTTTATATTTATTGAAGATTTATCCTTTTTTATGCGACTATATAAAATGAATATGTTAATTATATATAAAACGAATTACATATTTTAATTGATGAAAGTACTATTGATGGATAATAAAATTAAATAAAAGGCTATTTAGTAAAGAAAATATCTGTGGAAATTTTCCTTTCAACCGTTATTTATTCATAATCTTATTAATATTTTATATTATAAAATGAGTCATTCATTTGGGAGTGACGGGATATTATAATTGTGGATACGTAAGAATATTGTATTTATATGCGAAGAACTGTCAGGACAATAACTTACGCTTTTATGAAGCTTGAGTATTCTTTGTAAGGGTTTTCCAAGAAATACTTATATTTATTGATGTATGATTTTTCAATACTATCTTTTGAGATTATTTGAAATTTTTTGTGAGATTTGATATTTAGCAATAATTTAAAATAATTTTCGAATGAAGTTTCTTTTGTTTTGCTTGTTTACAAAAAGAAAATAATAAATATATAATTTTAAATAAATTTAAGAGCTTAAAGTAATCTTAAATTGTTCTTTTGAAAAATGAAAATAAATATGATAAAATTTTGAAAATATTTTATTTAAAATTTAAAAGTTGTAATTTTATTTTGAAAGGAAATTCATTTGAATACAAATATGATTAATCAATATACTTCCACAGTTGAAATGATATTTCATTAAGAATGTCTTTAAACGACAGAATTGATTAAAGAAAATGTATTGTTACATAAATAAATTCTTTGTGTGCGTAAAAATTTATTAAAAAATAAACAATAATATGTGTTATTGTTAGAAAAGAAAGAATTTTTTTATTATGAAATAAATTACACAGAAGAATATTTGTATTTTGTCGAAGGTTTAATTTTAATACTCCTTCACATACTAAAAATAATAAAAAAATTATATATTCACTTTGTATACTAATCAGAGATATCATTTCGAAATTTGTTGATTTAAATTTTGTTTCTTCGGTGGGATGCAACTCAGAAAATGTATTAATATATCAGAAAAGATTAAAAAACTTTATACATTGTATTAAAAAAATTAATGCGTCTGTAGAACTAATGTATGAAAAAGAAATTATGAATTTGTTTCGATTTTCAATCAAGCTTAATACATAATGATTTTTTTATACTTAATACAGTGATTTTTAGATGATTTAAATGTCTGCTGATATTAATTTTTCAAAATTGCATAACCACACATATCAAAATGTGTGTGTAGTCTACGTAGCATCGAATTATAATTTCTTACAGTTTGATTATATTTTGCAAATAAAACAAAGTTGTAACTTACTACGAGGAAAGATACAACACACACACATAATGTTTTGACAAAAATCTAAGAAAAATAAAGGAGTTAAAATTTGTTACAATATCTTGCAGTAATCTTCAATCTTTCATCGATATTTACATATATATAATAATTTTTTTATGCATTTGTAGAGCATTTTTTGGAATAAAATCTTTATAATTGAAGAAACTAATGATTGTTTTGTTATTTAATTTGGAAGAATTTGTCTTCTTCTTTTGGTTTGTATGAGATTTGATTCTTTTAATCACATTTTAAAGTTTTATGCTTAAATCATATTGAAACTTTCATGTTATGTCACCTGTAATTATCGATATACCGAATTTTGAATCACTCTCAGCTGATGAAATGATTTCTCTACAATATGCATTTTTCATAGATTTTTTTTTTTCATTACGCATATTGTAAGAAACAAATATGTTAATATAAATTTGTTTTTCATAAACCTTCACACCAAATGAAATATAATTATATGGAATATTAATTTAAGTTTTAACTCCCTTCACTAAAATAAGGAACTTTTCTATGAAATTTTAATTTATTATTATGCATCAGAGAAATACGTCAAAGTTTTCATAAAATATATTTCTTAAAGAAAATTCTTTCTAATATAACGCATAAATCTTGACAGGAAAAAAAATAAAAAAAAATATTTTTACACTAATTAAATTACAAACATATCTACTTTTAAAATATTCCTTGGTTTTTTATATATTTTTAATTCCATTGTGTATGGGTATTTCTCATCATATTTAGAAAAAAAAAATCTGTAAACAATTTACTTTTTTTAAATGAAATTAATATTCTTATAATGAAATTAATATTTTACTTTCTTCCTATGAAACTGCTCTTAATTATTCAAAGAATAAAAGTAAATCTAGATTAATTTATTTCAAAATATTGAATTAAATCCTGTTATTGTAAGATTATATCAACAAAATGCGTAATATCATATTGTAAAATCACAGAAAGCGAATGAAGTCAGATACTTAAAAACAATGATAGAATGCTATTCCTATTTCGGAAGAAATATGACAAATAAGAAATATTGAGCAATTTATTTAAATTCTCCGAATACATGTGATAGAAAACTGAACAAAATAATTCAATTTTGAGATGATAAGCGAGATGAGACTAATTTCCAGATTATTCTAAATATTTAACCTCATGAAAAAAAAAATGCTTTAAATTTCAATCTATCATTATTGAACAATCTGGTTAAAGATACTCTTAGTAATTAAGACAAAATGAAAGCAATAAATCTGTGACCTTAGAAAATTGTGGATGTTGGAATAAATATTATAGAGAAAAAGCAGAAAGTTGTGCAATATCTCCACAATATTTTAGATATTGTAAATGTTATAAAATATCGCTAACATACAAAAACTAAAATTTAAATCCTTAACATGTTAACCCTCCAAGTGGCAAACCCGGAAAAAGACGGAATATTTTCTTCCCTCAAAATGGCGGGCCAGTCTGTAGACGGAAACAAAAACTCCCTTAAAACTGTCACTGCCCGTATTTTTGCGGGTTTCTGTTTTTTTCTTCCCCCAATCTCAAGCTGTGAGATAATGAGATGGGAATGTGAGATCAGGAAAAGCGAATTGTTATCAGTGGAAGATATGATTGACGTCTTCCTGCTCGCGTCCTTTTATGCATTTTATAAACTCGTTTACGTTCTGAGCCGTTACTTTTGAGATTTTGATAATAAATACATATCCAAAATGAGTTTTAAATAAAGGGATTAAAATTGAACGTATGAAAATATATACCTGGAAGGAATAAATATACATATTATTAATAATAATTTGATCAATAAGATCTTAAACCTTCCTAGCATAAGAAAATAGTTTATCTAAAAAATAAATAAAAAAATATAAAATTAAAATTTACGAATTTCTCTTTTATAGCGTGTTTCATTTAAGGATTGCTTAAGCAATTTATTTTTGAAAATAAGACACTAAACCTATGTACAGAATGTACTTAACGAACGAAACTTTTTAATTTTTAATGAATTTTTTTTTTCATTAATAAGTATAAAAACGGAGAGATATATAGAACCAATATATTACAGTGGTATTTTGGGGAAAGATTAGCATTCATTATATTACATCCTTATTTTTATAACGTAATAATCTATATATGAAAATAGAATATTTAATTCTTTAAACCTTATGGAATTTCACACTCCTTGACGAACTCGAACAAAAATGTAAGCACCGCAGAGATATAATTTTCATTGTTTATATATAAATATATATTTGGTTGTTAATAATATTTTCAAAGTTAATATAAGCGCAGTTTTTATAGGTTCCATTTTTTTTAATCGAAATATGGATCTTATTTCACTGCTCAATCTCATATATATCGAGCGGTTTTGTTAATGTTAAACTGGTTTCTAATGGCATTTTTACTTATATGTTTAATGTTCAGTAATTTATTCCGCGTGAAAATAAATGAATGAGTGAGTTAAAGGTGAGAATATTTTGTTAATTTAATTAAAATGAAATATAATGTTTTTTTTATTGTTGCCATTTTTTTAACTAATGTATCAAAAAACATTAATTTTCTCAATTTTTGTGTTTTGAACTTAACCGCATTGGCTTCTGAGCGGCTCATAAAATTAAGCCGTTTTAACAGCAGCATATTTCGCTGTTATAAACTTAACCGCATTGGCTTCTGAGCGGCTCATATATTAAGTCGTTTTAACAGCAGCATATTTCGCTGTTATAAAATAATTCAAGCCGTTTACATTATTGCTTATTTGATCATGGACTTTTTTTCCTATTGTTCAAGATGAAGTTACGAAAACATGGCTTATATTTCCATAATTAGTAAATTTCTGTTAAAGCTTGCTTTTAATATACTTTTAGTAATTTTTTTTGTAACTGTACTAAAGTTTAATTCTACAACTAAGCAGTGAAGAAAACTTTTCAACTTTGCATTCATTTTTAAAATATCTGCTCTATCCTGTAATATAATAAAAAATATAACAATATATGATTGTTTTTATCACTTGAAAAATTACATTTTTATTATAATAAGCTGAATTGTAGTTGAATCAGAAAAATTTTCATTGGATAAGATATATGATAGATCATCTGAAGCATTTCAAAAATTGAAAAGAAATATTCAGTAGCATACATAAAACTTTATTGCTGAATGATTCTATTCTCCGAATTTAGTAATTTAATAAGCCTAATTGGTTTTTAATTAATTGAAGTATATTAACTCCCGTTTTAAATTAAGGATTTACGGTTGTGCAGCTGACAGAAAATTCAAAAATTATGTAGTATAGAATGGTGCATGGTGCCTAAAACAATAGGAGTTATATGACTATCAAAACTTAAAATTCCAAGATGTTTTTCTGAAGAAACCATTTAATTTAAAATTTTATATTGACCAACAATCACGGCACTTGTGTTAGTCGCTAAAAGCAGCTAGGAAGAAATAAGTAAAAAAGATCAATGCAACTGCGTTTGCAAAGATTTTAAATTCAGAAATTTTTTTAATGATTCGTTTACCCCACGATATGTCGTTATCCGATTGCAAAATAGTGAGAGATTTGATTCTAACCCGAATAACTTAAAGTTGATTTTTTTAAAATTGTAATTTATTTTAAAATGGTTCTTAATATTCTGTGGGCCCTTTCTTTAGAAGCATTCGAAAAATTTCAGTTGCAAATGGTTAATTATAATTCTAAATAACCTGTATTATTTAAGTCCTTTTTCCAAACCAAATTTGTATCATGGATATTAAAAAGAAATATTTTGGCAATTGCTTTTATTTGTTGCAGTCATAAGGCTCATCAGCTGCATAATCCAGTTATTTCAGTATTCATTAATTCTTGTAAAATATTTTTAATTACAAAATTTTAATCATGCAGATAAACACTAAAAATCGATAAATCGGAAATTGAAATATTATATGAAATTCCATAATTATATAATAATTTTCTAAATACTGAAGAAGCAAAATTATAATTTGATGGTATTTATCGCAAATAATATTTTAAAGGCGCATTTTAAAATATTAAAATACATTGGCAATGCGCTGAAACGAAATTTTTTTCAAGAGTTAAATCGCTTGTACGTAATTTCGAGAAATAATTTCACTGTAAGAGGGGAATAAAAATTTTGAGAAACATATTACAATGAAAAAAAAACTATTAGACGAATTTATAAAAATTAGATACTTATCAAGTTAAACATAACAATAATTTATTCCTAACGCAAATTTTATGCGTTGTTTAATTAAATAATCGAAAAACCTCTAAAAAACAATCACACTTTCTACATTTTCAATCTATGTTATTGTCACTCTCTTCCTAACCACTAAAACAGAAATGCTCTTAAAAATCGAAAGACAGCGATAAGCAACACCTGCCACTCACACCATGTGGTCGGCTAGTGACTCGGACCCAGCAGGGCTGAATTGACAGCAAAAGGGTAAAGAAATCCCTTTGTCAAAATCCTGACACTTTTAAGAATAAACCTGTTATTTAGACGTGCCACTTTCGGTAAGTATAGCAATCTGAATGCCGCCGACAATAGGGTTAATACAGCAAAATTAAAAATATGAATTATTTACTTACAAAAGAAAATTATAATGAAATATTTAAGTTAATATGTATAATGTTTTCCAAGTCATTACATAAAGTTGTAGTCTTTATACATGAGGAAATAGGAAGATAAGAATGAAGGATTTTCTAACTTTCTAACGAAATACAATGGTTAAATTATGGCTCAAATATACAAAATAAAGTAGATGATAAGTATATATGGGCACACATTTGCTGTAGAAAAATAACTATACATGCAATATCACTACTCTCAACTTGAACGTGTCATAGCCCTAAAAATATAACAGAATTTTAGATAAATACTGTTCTATAAGTCTTAAACACACATTTACAGATAAAATTAATTTTCCATGACACTGTCTAGGGATATGTTAAGTTTTCCTACTATGAAACTAAATACAGCTCTAAAAATAATATATTCGTAAATGTATAAATACTAAAGTAGATAGATACAGATATCACTTGGTGGAGAGATACATATACCTCTTCTGCATTTATTCACCAAGTTTGACTGAATAAAATTCAGAGGAAATGCAAAATTTTCTAAGGGATTTGAATATTTAAAATTGATTATCTAATTATTAAAATAATTATTACACTGATTATTTAGGGTTATAATAAATTGCTTATTATTCTGATTTTTTTAAATAATTCATTTTATTAATACTTGAATAAAATAACGATTACTAAGCTTTACATTAAAAATATTGTGTAATTATTTATATAATGGCATAAAAACAATTTATTTTAAATTTTCATTATTTCATCCTAATTTTTTGTAGATTTAATTTATTATTAATTCTAAAATTAGTTTCAAGACAGAAAAATTTAAAAAGCTTGAATAGGGATTTCAAGTTAATATGTATTTTTTCACAACTCTTACAATTTTTCAAATTACATTTATTTATTTATCTTCAGACTTTATAAAGATACCGATTTTCAAAATGCAACATTATTTTTCTTTAAAAAATATCGCATTTTATCTTTTTATGAATTTCAAATAACTTTTGTCCTAATTAAATTAGAATTGCCTGAATAATTTTATGCAAATATTTAACTTTATAATTAATTTTATTGAAAGCTGATTAAGATGGCGCTTTAAGTTACAAATGTAAGAAAAAATCATTCATAAGAGGAGAGTAATGATTCAGTTACTATATTTATCTCATCTCTTTATTGGCTAAAAAATTAATTTCTTAGTTAAATATTTTTTCCTAATTTCTTCGTAATTATGTACCATCTGCTCATTCGTAATAAAATGTATTTGTCTGATATTGAAATTTCAATAATTTAGAAAGCAATTATATATTTAAATTTTATTTCATCACTTAATATGTCTACGAAAATAGGCTAATGCAGAAAATTACTTATTTATCAAAGCTCAAATTTTTTCATATATTTAGATACATTAATATATACCAGGCCTTTAAAAATTTTAAGCTACATATTTATATGCTACATTATAACCATATTTTAAATATTTTAGTTAAATTAATTTCATAGCTAATACCTTAATGAAAATAAATTTATCAAGAGGATTATATTTTCATCCTTCTGTATACTTCCATGAAAATCTATACTCGCATCGTTGCACAATTACTATTATAAAAATTTCCTGATATCATTGATAGAATGCAAAATGGTGGTTTTCTACAACTTGTAAATAAAGTCATATTGTCTCCAAAATATTCTTTTCTTCCAAAAAGAAAATCTTTAGAATTGTAGGCATCATAGAAAAATTAGAAGTATTATTTTAAATCAAATGTGAGATTAAATAATAGAATAATTCTAAAAAACATAATTAAATATTAGAATAATTCTAAGCTACCGACATGAAAAATTGATGAGCTTTTAATGAAATGCAATAATTAAGTTACAAATTAAATTACTTTTTGGAAAGAACATGAACGAATTTCTAATTTACTATACAAGCAAAAATTTATAATTGAGAAAAGAAACTATTATAATTAATTCTTCACCTCATTCCTACTTTATAAGAGATATATCAAAACATATTTCACTAAGTAAGAAATATTATTTTAAATCAATTTTTTCCCAATAAACTTAAAATAAAAAATGAGAAAAAATAAGGCATGCGTTTATATTATTCAATATTCCATTTATACGTGAGAATTATTTTTAACAAATTAAACTATTAGATCAAAAAAAACTTATAATTATATACATCTGTGAATAATAGTGCCATTTTTAATGCGCTTCGTCGGAATTAAAATATAATAATCGCCAACAGTTTTTCTTATAAATAGTAATGTATATATTCTTGTAGTATGTGTTTGCTTTGTTGATGTTCTGCAATTCTTAGATTTTTTTCAAAAGAGTAAAATGTCGGATCTCTCAGACTTTCAAAGAGGCAAAATTGTTGCTGCCGCTCTAGCTAGAGCAAGTGTGACCGAAATATCCCAAATTTTAGGTGTAACTAGAAGCACAGTGTCTAAAATGATGACTGCATATACACAGTGCGAATGGGCAAGTTCAACAAAGCAAAATAATGGACGAAAAGAGTAGCTCAGTGAAAGAGACCGACGGGTGTAGAAGGGGATTGTAATGTATAAAAAAGTGAACAACTTCAGAAAAAGTGACCGCAGAGCTCAATACCAATCTGGATTCTACAGTGTCATGCAATACAGATAGAAATCATCTTCATAAGCAGAACATTTATGGTAGAGCAGCAATTCCCAAATGTCGTCTTCAATAGTGTCGCACACACAAAACCTGGTCGATTTATAAGTGCAAGAAAG
The DNA here is from genome assembly GCA_026543865.1 of Argiope aurantia. Taxonomy (NCBI): domain Eukaryota; kingdom Metazoa; phylum Arthropoda; class Arachnida; order Araneae; family Araneidae; genus Argiope; species Argiope aurantia. The sequence continues at coordinate 211,547 of JAPMOR010121942.1, read as the reverse complement.
TAATATGGTTTGACCATTCGTGTTTCACACTTTTCCCTACAACAGGACGGGTGCATGTTTGGAGGACACCTGCACAAGCGTATGGTCATGACTGTCTCTTTCCATCTGTCAAGCATGGAGGTGGATCTATCATGATATGGACAGATATGTGGTTTTATGCTAGACCAATCGCAACCCTGAAAGTAGAAGTGTAGAGAAATTTTAGCTCACCAGGTCCATTCTATGAAGGACACTTTGTTTCCTGCAAGAGATGGAATTTTCCAGGATGATAATGCACCTATCCATGAAGTGAGACTTGTCCAATCATAGCTTGATGTACACGAGAATGAAGTTAAACATCTGCTTTGAACCGCACAGTCACCGACATCAATATAATTGAACCGTGGTCTATTTTAGAGGGTTCAATGCGGCATATACAATATCCTACACCGGTATCCCTCTCAGACTTTCACAATATATCCAAAGTATGGTATAATATTCCTCTAAACACTATTCAACACTTGTATGAATCGATTCCTTGGCGAATCCAAGCTGTATTACATGCTAAAGGTGGTCCAACACCATACTAATAAATGATTATAAATCTAGGATTTTTGCATTATTTTGATAACCATCTGTATATAAGCTCAGAATTTGCATTAAATCTTTCAAATATACATTTTTTACGTTATTCATTAAATATTGTTTTGCAATTCTTTTGAAAATTATACAAAATCTGAATGAAAGAAATAGTTCCATTCTAGGAATAATGATCCAAATACTCGTGCGTGCTGAAATTAGGAACTCATCTTTCTTTGATGTCATAGGAATAAAAAATAATTGTAACAAAAAAAGTATACAATGTGTATCTAGTAATAATAAATTTAGAAACAAAAATATTTAATTTTTTCATGAAATGTTTCAATAATAATTGAAATGAAATGTCACAATTTCTATTCCATTATTTACATTATTAACTAAATGACAAATTAAATTGTTTCGTAAATTTTTCATTCTTTTTATGAATTTCAGCAATAGCTGATATGAAAATTGTTTGTATAAATAAAAAAAAAAAGAAATAAGATGAATATGTGAGTGTAAGAACTCATTTTAGTGCTTAGAACATTCACTCAGCATTTTTTGTCTTATATATATATTTTTTTTGTTAATTTGCCAAGATCATCTAAAAGTCATCCCAAAATCTATCGTGATTTGTTGTTCTTTTCATTTGCCGGTCCTGTATAAGAAAAATATAATAAAACCATATTAATGCATCATCAAAATTACGAAAGTTCAAAAATTTATAATCAAAACTGTTTCATATAGGAAAACTTTTGATTGAAAATACCATTGATTCAGAAGTGGCAATCAGTATCATGGATAAAAAAGTATTTTTATGGCATACAACAAATAAAACTTCTTAAGTGTAACTTGAAGCTTCCTCGGTTTGAATCGAGATTACGTTCCATTCATTTTTTTTCATCATTCCTCGTTGAAAGGAAGCTTTACGAGATACCATTTTTCTCATCATATTCTCGAGAGGACCATGGCTCATATTTTTGAACTTCGAAATGAAATGTCCTTTATTTTCCAATGCAATACGCTGAATTTTATTCTGAATAAAAACTAAATAAAAAGTTTGCCGTGCATACAATTTCGAATCATAAATAATAGTGAAAACAAAAATTTGAAAATATTTTGAAGTAAGATGCAAAGCACAATTTAGCGCTTGAAGTTTATGATTTCTTCTCATAAACAAAATATAAACATTTTATATTTATAGTGATTCAGTAAAGAAAATATTGGAATATTATAGTTAAAATCTCTAGGGATGTGATGCTAAATATGTGTATTATTGTGGGATACATTTTCATATGTTGATAGAAAAATATTTATCATTAAATATCTGCTAAATTGCTACAATATAAATATCAATAAAACAGATATATTGCATATTATAAGCCTATATACAGTATAATGTTTATTTTAAAATTCATCAAAGTAATTTTTTAGTAAAAATTAATTGTTTTGTGTAAATAAGTTTTAACCTTGCTATAGAGGAAGAGACAAGAATGGTATAAAATATTTTGTTATATGTAAACCTTTATCATAAGCGTTATTATACATTTATCATATCGTTCACGCTTATTGATCTACATCAATAAGCGTGACAATATCGTAATTTTTTTCACACATAAACATTTCGTAACCAAAGGTTAGTATATATCGCGCATAAACTGTTCATTGCTTTAGTTAACTAGCTTAAAAATAGTGCTCAGTAATTTGAAAATATTAATAACTTATTTATATAAAAATTAAAAAGTATAAAAATATTTTGAAGATAATTTTAAATTACTCATCAAAAATCTAGCAACATTTCAAAAAGAAAAAACATTTTTTTTAAATAATCACTTATAAAAATATTAAACATTTATTATCAAATATAAAACATTCATTTGTGTTCTATTCTGCAGATTATATGGAATATATTCAAAATATAGTCTTCAGAACCATTGATGCTGATTAAAAACAAAAAATTCGGCATCTGAACAAGATATTAAATTATATTTCATAACAAACATATATTCATTCACCCATTACAAGCAAGTACAAGAAGATTAACATTAGCTTACATAATATGAAATATTAATATCGAATAATTAATAATTATACTTTTTAAAGTAATTAAAATCATTTATATTACTCTATATTCTTTTCTGAACAAGGTAAAAACAGAAAGAACATTATTCCAATTATTGCAGAATCTTGAAACAGACATTTCGTACACGATTCGTAGTTACATTTCACAGTTCATGATCTTGACAAGAACGATATGGGTGTATTTCTGTTTGAAACATAACAGTGAAGTGATCATTCTGAAAAGTTACCATGAGAGTTTTAAATGAAAGAAGAAAAGTCGTGATTCAGATTCTTATATAAATTTCAGCTATAATTCCCATATTTTTTCGATTATTAAAATGATGGAATTATATACAGCAAACCAGATTTAATAAAAGTTAAAATTAAATCAATATTAATATGTGGTGATTTATGAAAATAATAATTCAATTAGCATTTTTGTATCGGATGTCTATGGATAATTCTAAATTTTAAGATACCAAATTAAAGTATGTGGTATAAAATATAATCTTGTGATATTGAACCGAAAATATTTTTTTAATAAAATTCCCACCTTAGCACGAAATTACTAATTTATGCCAATTAAAAATTAATTTTAAATCTTAATCGCAAAATTATTTGGCATGGAAAAAGTGTCACCTATTTTTTTAATATTTATTTCTTTAATATCTTAACATGTTGAAGCTTAAAAAGGAATAGTGTTGCTTCCCAGATTAAGCAACATTACAAGCTGCAGATTAAAACTCACTAACTGCAACGATTTCTTACTATTACGATGTATATGATAAAACAGCAAATCAACCATGAAAAATTTATTTAACATTCAGTAATAATTCTTTTTTGAAATCTGTCAAAGAAAGCAACAATTGCAAATCACGAAAAGAAAAGAAAATTTTTTTCAAAATTTGCAGCCCTCATCAATAATTATAATAATAATTTTTAATCATTTTAAAATTAAATATTTACATTTTATACCATTGTATTTACTTTCCTGCCAGTAGCTAATGTTAGATTATAATGATTAAAATTAAATAATGATGCTTATCATCAAAATAATAAAAAATAATAATAAATATAAATATGTTTTTGAGTTTTAATGGTATCTTAAAAACACTACCAGTTCGTGACTGATTCTAAGTTCATTGGAATTTGTGTAGCTCCACCTATGATCAGAGCTAAATCTCAACTGATGTAGATATATTGTTTACACATTTCGGGGTTGCATACTCTCCTTGCTCAATAAGATGTTATGGTAGAATATATTCTGACTTCAGTCTGTTTATAGTGACATTTACGTCGCTATTCTCTATTCTAAAAGTAAAATATTTTGATGAACGATGTATAACAGTATATGGACTTCCTTATGGACGCTCGATTTGCTACCGAAGAAAAACATAAGAAGCTGATCTCAAAACTTTATGCACAAAATTTTTGGGAATATCTTTTTGTTAAATCTCTCTAGGCCTGCTTAATTCTCTCCATTTTTGCATGTTATTTAAAAAAGCGTTCTCAGCGGCGTGGGATTTATTTCGAATTCAAAGAATTTACCAGCGAGTTTGATATTTACTCCGTGTAACATTTTTGCCATTATATGTTTGCATTAATAATGGATTGTCATTAGTAGGTTTAAAAAAGTGTTGTTAATGTATCCTTCAATTTTATATTATTATGTATTTTTAAAACATCCTTAAATGATCTGTAGGGACATCCTATCTTGACACTGGGCTACTGTAGGCTCCAATATAAGAAGGGTTAATGCTACAAATTCTTGATAGGATTTTAAATAAGTCAAATGATCATACTTATCCCAAATTAGGTAAATAAAAATTACAAGTATTGCTGCACAAATACCGTAAGGAGACTTCACTATTCCATCTAGCTGTCTTTAGAGGATTAAATTCCGTTCAATTAGTGTATTGATCTATACATGTGAGACACTAGGTGTTGTCATTTGATGAGTGCGATGGACCCTTAAGAACAATATGTACTTCCCGAAATCTTTCTGATCACTTTCAATATCTTCTAATATTGATTAATATTGGAGATATATTTTTGGAACATAGGATTTCGCCAAAAGAGGGGCATCATATTCAGTCAAACAAATTTTAAAAAATAATTTTATTATTGATTTAAATCCAGGATAAAATTGAAATATTTTTCTACACTATCTCAAAGTCTAGTACGTGCTAATGGAGTATCACAGTATACATTCTATTCGGATGGAAGAGAATACCATTTAAAAATTAAACATAGAGATATTTTGCAATGTCTCAAATTCATTATGCTATTCTTGCTCTTCGATAATTTGATCATAATTAATTATTGAATTTTTCTCAGTTCTGTACAATGTATTTGAAAGATCTTCGGTAATGTAAGATTTATGTGATAAAGAAAAAAGTGTCAGCCTATATTTTGTATTAAATGCGATTTATTCAAAGAAACAAAAATTGACAATTTCCGAAAGATAAATTAGACAAATATGTTTTAATGCCTATGGAGTATTATTTACGGCATCAATTTATAGAGTAAATTTTAAGAAATAGAATGTTTTCCAAATTTGAGCGTAAACAAAAAAAAATAAATAAAAGTTGTATAGTTGCAAAATAATAATAATGATAAAAACTAGAAATTTTCTATCCATAATTGTTGCATTATCTTCTCATACCAATTTGTTTAACTTCTCTTCATGAATTCTGAAGAACTAGAGCTTTGTTTAAATACAAATTTGTTTTTAGTGTTGTTTTGTGGTTTTGATATTACTTATGGTACTTTCTTTGAAATTTGTATTTAAAGAATTTCCAATTTTCCAGGACATTTTTTGCTTCAAGTCTTCCATAAATTATATGCAATTTTTGGGGGGTATTTTTTTTTCTTTTAGAGTGAATGCTGTGCTTAAGTGAATTCTTTACAACACTAGTTAAAGTATTTTATGACGGGCTTTTACAAACGATTTTATATTTTTTTCTGCTTTTATATTAGAGTTATTTTTTATCTCATATGGTATTGAATCAATTGATATCAAGATCTAATATCATTATTTTTTTATAATTGTTGCAGATTGAATCAGACTTAACTAATAAATATTTGATACCTAACCGTAATACATGTTGAAATCTTACAATTGATTTTTTTAATTAAACTCATGCTAAAATTTGAATATTTGTTAAATATATTACTTAAACAGAATTATTGTATCCATCCATGTACATTAAAATATTCGAGAAATTAAGCAAGAAGTGTTATTTAAAGATTTAATTTTTATTATCCAGGTCATATATAGGTTTTAGATCTTTTCCTTTTTATTTTCAATGCTTGTTTTTGTAATATTTGAAATTGTTTTTGCTTTTTGTATCAATATCTAATCATTGTTCATTTCAGGATTGTGGACTTTTCCTTATTCACCTGATGAAACATTGCCCCGATTTTTCTCAATAAATGTTGTTTTGGAGGAATTTTTCAAAGAGGTTTTTGTTTTTCCAGCAGTCCATTAACCACTTTAAACTCAACGGAGTAGCGCGACTATGTCATTTGTGAAGAATGGTGGTAGACTCTAATAAATTTCTCTTTCCATCCAATTTGAGGATTATTTTGAATTGTTATTTTTTGCGACATTTTTGAGGAGGAAAAAGCCCATTCCTTGACGAGAAGATGAAGAATCGAAATATATCATTGTACGGTTTAAATTATATGTCATTTCTATGTAAAAGTGCAATCATATATTGTTTGATAGTGACTTTGAGATTATAATCTACATGTTTTAGAAACAGGAGGTATAGGGATATTATATTTAGCCCTATCATCCTTAAGAACATTTGAGTTCATATACCTCATGATAATAGAACGTCCAAGATGATATTTTAAAATATTTGAAAATTATTTCTCTTCCTAAATGGCAATAGCACTTCGTGTTTTCAAAGAGTTAATAATCAAAAGAGGCATCCTTAACTGATGGGTACTATCAAGCAAACGAATATTTGATCTGGCATCCTCTGAGAGTATTTAGAAAAGCTCCTTGTCTCCCACGCTTATCAGAGCGAGTGCTCTAGCGAATAAAGCACGCTCCACAATTATTTAACCAATCATATTTAACAAAACGCAGATGGAGTTCCGCAGTGATATTCAAGATCGAACGTCCGCTGTAGTTTTTTCCAATGAGCATTTGGCGCTTTTCGGTGTTGATAGAGTTAAGTAAGTCTGTTATTAAACTTCTTGTGTTCGGTGAAATGTGGATATAACTATGATTCTTAATATTTGAACTGACAACCTTAATGAGCTTTCATAATTTTGAATCATTATCTTTTAGTTTATAAAGAAATATCCATCTTATATTATTAAAAATGGAAAAAGAATTGAAAAATTACTTCAAATATACTCAAACTAGGATAAAAACAACGATGCCCTATTACAGTTTTGAACAACTAAAAGAAAATGCATGCCTAATTGAATAATAATAATTTCAATAATTATAATTATTTGAATAATTATAATATTCAATAATAATTCAATAATTATAATAATTATAATATTTTTGGTATCTACATGATTTCCAGAATGCATTATATTTCCAAAATAAATTCCAATGCAGTTTGCAAAAGACAAAAAAGAAAAATAACAATGGAGTCATTGTGATTACATGTCTCTGATCGCGTGAGGAAATTCATATCTCCAATTACGGGGTAATCTGTAATTTTTATTATGTAGTTTTTTTGTGAGAGAAATCGTGTAGAAGTTGAATCTAACATTAGATAAGATAGGATGATATATTAAATTGTACTTTTAAAGTGATGTTTATGGTGGTGAATTTGTAAAGTATGTTTTCCATTTCCCAAGATTACACTTGCATATTCTTTAAATTGTATATGCAGTAACATTTTTTTCGCCCCCTTCTTTTTAATAAATCTAACAAAAACATTAAAAGTAAAACGGTATTCCAAAGCACTGAAACAATTCTCTGGTTGACAGGAAATTTGCGCTTTGTGTAGGAGAGTGTGCGTGAAATATGCGCTTTGTGTGAATTCCGAATGATTTACAGATGTAAAATTCAAACGAAATAGTATCGAAAAGAAAGGAATATTTCATTATTTTTATAGAAAATTACTTTTCCTTCTTTTTCATATGATTTATTTTGACAGTACAATTGGATTATAACGTATCCAGGTTTTGTCAATTATAACATATATATTTAAATGTATTCAGAAATATTCAACTTGTTCTTTGTTTGTGCAGTTTTCAGAAGTAATATTAAAACCAGAGAAAATGATTTTCCCAAAGGTTTATCGTGTAATTTTTAATAAATGCACTTGTGTATCTTTAATGGTAAACCTAAAGCAAACAATAGTTATGAAAAAATCGCTGTTTTTAATTTATCTCTGGGATGCGATTAATACACAATCAATATATAATCGATTGCTAAGTTCTGAGGTCTTCTTTCTGACCGATTGGCGTCAACATTTGATACAAAACTTACAAATTAAATTTCATATATTTTTAAATCAATGATTTTTTTATTTATTTCATTTACATACTTGTGGAAGTTCAGATCAAGAGATAGTCATTTCCTCCTTACATATTTGATTCTAAAATCGATTAATTAAGATGTTAAATCAGTTAAATCTAGTAGATAAAATATAATGTTGTTCATCTTTCTCTCATTGCTTTAAACTTATCATGTTAGTTATGTTTGAGCAACTATACAGATCGACTTTCTCTGAATTGATTTCCTTCAAATTGTAATAAAATTTTGTCCATCTAACCTTCTTCGCATTAAAGTTATCATGCTAACTTATGTTTGAGCAACTATACAGGTCGACTCTCTTTGAATTGATTTCCTTCAAATTGTAATAAAATAATGTCCATCTGACTCTCTTCGCATTAAAGTTATGTTAACTTATGTTTGAGCAACTATAGAGATCAAGTTTCTCTGAATTGATTTCCTTCAAATTGTAATAAAATTTTGTACATCTAACCCTCTTCGCATTAAAGTTATCATGTTAACTTATATTTGGACAACTAGACAGATCGACTTCTTCTGAATGGACTTATTCCAAATTATAATAGAAATTAACAAATTTGGTTGAAAGACCATATAATATATTTCATACGTTAAGATAAAGCGTTTAAAAATTATCGTGTTAATTAATAAACTTAACTTTAAAAGTGTATTTTTTTATTAAATTATGTCTGCAATTTAGATATTCATCAAAATCTTGGCTTTTGATTTCATTTCACTATTTAAATGTTTTCACTTTGGTTATACTCCATATACAAAAAAGTAAAAATAAACAAAAGCTATATGAATAATGATTATATGAATAAAGCTATATGAATAATGATTATAGATCGGGAATAAGGACCACGAAATTTTCATTTTTATTTGAGAGAGATTCCCTTGTTAGAAATAAAGCCACAGGCCGTTTCTTTTTCCTTCTTTTTTTCTCCATCTTTCTCGCTCAGGAAGTGAGTAAGCAGTTGAGCAAGTTCCACCCTGGAAGAGGAGGAGACTTATTTATCAAGTGACTTTTGACAATCCTCCTGCACCTTTTCTTCCATAGAAACTCTTTCAATTCATGCGCCGGAAACAGAACACATTTGTTTGGAATCCTAGCTTTATCCAGAGGAAACTGTGCTATTGAACAAAAATGGACTTTTCGAAAACTCTTTCTGAGGACCAGGGCAAATATCAAATGGCGTAGTTTCAGGGGAACTCTGGATAATACTGTTATTATGACAATACCAATTAAGGAATACTGCCTTTTAATGATGAAACGAGCAAATTGAGAAAAAATGAATTATATTAAAAGGTTCTCTATTGGTCCCATTAATGCATTTACTCTTATTTTTTTCTTATAATAATCAAACGCTCAGAAAATCAAAAATTCCTTTTTAAATCAGGATAAATTGTATATTTTTCTAATACTCCTAGTGACCCAACAAGTATAACTTAAAGTTTACAAATGGTAGCAAATATTCATTCGATAGTGGAAGGAAGTTTCAAATAGAAAAGATACAAATATAAATACGAATTAAAAGAAGAAATAAAACCCACAAGAAAATACACAAATACAAAGAAAAATTATTGTTGGATATCTGTGTGCGTGTTTGTGTGTGTGTGCGTGTGCGCGTGCATGTGTCTATTATATTTTAGAAAAGAACTATTTATAGTCTTCTTTTCTCAGTTATATCTTTACTTTTCTACTTAAACTTATTTTATATAAAATTGTTGGGATAACTTACCATGAAATAATTGCAGAATTTCACAAAATGACATGAAAATAAATTGATTTTTTTATGGTGCAAGAACGATATACTTATGGAAAATAGTAGTTAAAGAAAAGTTACACAAACATTTCGCATTTAAAAATACATTATGCAAGTTGATTTCTTCCACCTAAGAACAAAATAAGTTGGGTATTAAGCTAGAAATTTACCTCTATTTATTCAGTTAGTATAAATGTCTCTTTGCTTGTGAGTTTATGCACATATTAACAATATTAACACTGTGTCTTAAAATTTTTCATGCAAATCTATGTTCGTAGATAATAACATTATTCCTCATAACTTAATACATAGATATCTAATTTACACTTCATGTATACTTGCGTTTTCATCGAAGTTTATAATATAATTATGCTTTAACTTATTCCCCTGATGCACCACATATGGATTTCATCAAGGAAAATTCAATGATTTAGATTATTGCTGAAATACATTGAATTGTCAGCATAAAATTAAATTAATTATTTGCTCTTTTCAAACTTTGTTTTCAATTTAAGAAAGTATGTCATAGCAGAGTATAAGATATAGTATCTTGAACTCAATAACAAGGCTTTTATCATTTTAATGATGAATATTTTGAATCCAAGTTGAAATACATTTAGTATACTGTAAACGAATTAATATGCCTATGTTAGTTTTAGAGTAATCAAATCTAGTATTTCGCAACTTTGCATATAATGAATTTTCGATAATGCAACTTAAATGTTTATTAATAACATGAAATCGAGGGAATTGCAGTATGGAAATATGCTCTGAACTGGCATTTTTGCAATAATTCTCGTAGATCGTTAAATTACTTCAAATAAATTTTTCCGGAAATTAGGTTTCAGAAAAGTTATTTTAATTTCTATTTCAACCTTCAGCTTTATGTAACCAGATCCATTTTTGAGATTAAATCATTTCTCTATGTATTTTATCTTAAAATATTTTCACGGTATAAAGAGTGTCAAATAATATTAATAACTTTTATTCGTTGTGAATTCACAGGAAATTATTTGGATTTTAATTTTCATCTAATTACGCAACAATCGCAATCGGAATGTAGTGCTTTAACAATTAAAGCCGTTTTTTTTCTAATTAGAAATTTAATTAAGCGTAATTTTAATTAAAATAAAGACGCAATTTGTGGGATTCCTAATTTCTCCATTCAACCATTTCTCAGAATAAAGCAGGGCCTTTGAAAAGTGATATGTAACAATTCTTATTTCATTTAATGAATCGGAACAAAGGCCTTTCTTAAAAGACTTTAATTGTCCTTGTAACAATGCTTTACAGATAATAACACAGAAAACTTTTCAGTAGTAGTTATTTCACTTGCAAAACGAGAAAAAAGTTATAATTATCCATAAATTAGTAATCTGTGCTCAAGATTAGATGTGGAAACTAAACTTTATTTTGAAAAAGTGCAGAAGCCAATATTTATTAAAACTCAACGGGTGGATTCGTATTTATTTTATCAAACATTATTAAAAAGTATGCATAAAAAGAAAAACATATATTTCTGTCCAATAAATAATCATACATAAAAAAACAAGATATGAGAAATTTAATTAATTAATTCATTTATTTAATAAATTAATACTATTCAATTTAAATTAATTTTTAAAGAAATATAAACAAATGATTATACAGGATATAATACACAGAAAAATACACAATATAAAATCGAAGAATATGATATAAACATACTGAAAATTAATTTAAATAATAGAAACGAAATTGAAAAATACAAAACTTATTTACATTTATGATAAAATGTAAAAACACAACGAAGGCATGTGTTTTATATAGACCAGGATAAAAGTTTATAGTGTCTTTATGTGTTTGTTTTAGTATTATATAACAAACAACTGGACTATTTTTTAATTCTATTAACAAAATATTTATCTTAAAATTTATAATTTGATATTGTTTATAACAATTAATATCCTTTTATAATTTTATGTTGAGCAAGTTTTAACTATTGCTTTTAAAACTAAAAAAATAAATTACTAAAATCCAAAAGTAATTCTGGAAAAACTTGATAACAAATCACAATATTCGATGAGTAAATATCAGTTACGATGTGATAGATATTTATTTCAGTTCCTTTTATTTTTTAAATCAATTAAAGTATTTGTAAACATTTTTAAAATGCTTAAATATTTCACAGTTTCATCACATCAAAATCGTTGTCTTTTTATGCTGAAATTACATTCATCTTATGTAAGCAAGTGATAATATTTTCCGATTAATAATTAATAAAAAAAGAACATTAGTGTGTAGATAAGAACAATAAATAAAGTTTTTATGAGAAAAATATCTGAGAAATAAAGTAAGATGGAAGTAGTAAGGAAAATTTAATAAACATTTCATAGCTTTTATTTACTTAAAAATAAATTTAAATTAGGCTTATTTAATTATTTTCTTTAATACGTTGTTAAGAAACGATATTTACAATTGTTTTTTTTCAAAAATGAGCAGCAAAAAAGATTGAGGATTTATAAATATTATCCAGAGCTGAATTAATTAAATTTGAAATGAATAAAATGGCTAAACAGTAATGGAAATTCAAAATAAATTGGTTAAAGGATAATAAATTAATGCAATCTCTTCTGAAAAGAGAATTTTGAAATCTTTTTTTTAATAAATTAAATACTACCATATTTAAAATTGTTAATTTTTATTTCATATTTTAATTTGAAATGTAATTGCATTTCTAAGAAGAAAAGCGTTAATTTTTAATCCTTAATTAATATAATACACAAAGAAAATTTCTGCAAAACCAAATTTGGAAATTATTTAATGAATAACTTAATATTTCGTATAGAATTCTCAAGTAGATTTCTTAAAATTTATTTGAACACAAAATGATTTTTAGAAGACTGAATTTTTCATACATATATAATATCTGTGTATATATTATGTACGTGTTTTACTTTTTTTTATTTCTTTGTTTCGAAGAAATTAATTTAATCGTGTTCGGAACTTAATTTAAATACGTTTCTCATTAAATGCATCAGATTACACAAATTAGCCAATTATATTTTGACATTCTAAATGGTAACGGAAATGTGAGCTACTGTTAATTAACCCAGATGACCTACGTTGTTAGTCTCTAAAGATACGTGAATTCATTTTCAGGCTTTCTTCAAAGAGGACAAATATATTTAAAAGGTAATCGCAGCCTGAAATTTCGAATATTTTTAAATTTACAACTTAGAAATAAATTCCTACATCAGCAATTAGAAAAGAAGCATTTAATTTTCAATTTAGTTTCTTGAATTCAGAAAATTTTCTGAGATTTGAGTACCACCTTTTAAGAAGTGAAAATGGCGAATAATTCATTTTTAAGATTTTCGCTGCTGTTGCTCAATATGCATTGGAGTAAGTCGCAATTCAAAAGCGTTGTGAATTCCTATTCTGGCTTTCAACAAATAGAACAAGTAATTTAAACAAGTCATGGCGTGAAAACTTAATTTTCTTAAATCATCTGTCTGGAAATGAATTGAAATCCCAATATTTAGCATTTCATGCTAGAAATGAGTCAGATTATAAATTGATTTTAAAAAAAATGGTAGTTTTTATAAAGAAGATTATAAAGTCCAATAATAAATTTTATTCTGAAAAGCTTTTATTTCAATAGTTTAAATATTTCCTTTAAGCTATTGGAATTGTATATCCACTTTATTAATTTATTTTTGAGGATTTTCTGCTGTATAGAAAATGAATTTTTATATTAAACCAAAGAATTGAATTTAAAAATGAAAAAAAAAAAAATGCAAATGTTAATATATATATATTGGCCATAAAATCGCTTCCTATATTCCATTCCCTGCTAAAGTATCTGCATCTAAAGCCAATGCAGAAAAGAAACCGAATTTCATTTAGTACAAACAAAGAAAGTCATGGGGAAATGAACTTTGTGCGCAAAATAAAAATATAATCAAGTGACGTCGATGAAATAATTTAATATGCCTGATATATTAGGCATATTGAAAATGTCTTTCGCGATCAGATTACTTCCATTGCTGATAAAAAAAAACTATTTTTTTCTATCAGTTTGATAATGTATATCCTCTTCATATGCGTTTGTTTCATCATTGTAACATAAATAAAATTTTATATTATCCAGTTTCCCTTGAGTTTATTATAATTATTGACCCAATTTCGATTCTGAAATCGCGAAGATTTTTTTATCGGCGATATTTGTTAATTTTTTTTCCCGGGAAACATTTCCCATTGCTTCCATAATGTGTAGGATCAATACGGTTTTATTACAATCATTAGTTCAATTCCAGATGTTACCAAAAGGGGATAGTCATTTTATGACCACCTTATACCCATTAATAACAGCAATAAATGTGTGTATGTGTCTGTATATGCGCGTATTGACACTCTAAATAACAGACCGGTTTGCCCACAAATACCACATTTGACACGCCTATGACCACAGAGCACAAATATAACTTAGAGGACGGGAATCTGCCCTTCGGAGCGATTTCACACCAATTTTAATTAGAATTTAAATTTTTTAAGGATTAAGCTGTATTTGTTGCTTTTTTTTTCGATAACTTCAGGAAATATTATCGTAAAAAAATAATTTTTCATATATTAAAATTTTTAATAAATATGTTTCTAATTATAATACTTTAACAGTGAAAACTTTTCCTGAGTTTTAGAAATTTTCTCACAAAACTTTTTTGTTCATTTTCTAAGAATAAATTATATTTATGCCCTGGAATTCAAATAGATTGAATTGTTTCATCAACTATGTCAACACATGATTTTCTTTCATTTTTATAAACTGAAGGAGAAGGTTTCAATTTAATATTTAAGTAATTAGCGAGGTGGAAGGAAAATGAAGCTAAAATATCGAGGATTTTATAAGATAAATGAACAGTACGTTTTGAACTGTTATAGGATGTCATGGAATTGGTCCCTATTATAAATTTATTGGTAACCTTTGATATTGAGAATGAATTTGAAATGTTTCCAATATGACTGTTTCTTCCTGGCAACGTGATCAGTAATGGTAACATTTTCCAACAACTAAAATATACCAGACACTGCAATGCAGGCAAATGCAATCAATTGATTCCCGATTTTGAGTTATGATATCATGAAATACGATCAAATACAGTCGTTAATTTGGTTGCGACCATGTATGTTGATATAGAGAAAACGATTTTACTTATTTTTTTTTATTTTCAAAATTTTGTTTCTCCTTATTTGAAAGCATAGCAATAAGCAAATTGATAAATATCAATTTTTTTCGGGCAATCTTTCGGGCAAACTTGAAAGGTTTCATACTCATGGACTTAGTAACTCTTTTAACATTACTCTTAGCTTAACTCTTTTTAGCATTAGTATTGGTATGATAGGAACATTGGTTTCCAGAAAGTTTCATCGTGATATCTCCTTGGATAAAGATAAATTTTAGCTTTGCAGACTATTGAATTTCGGCCTAATTTTTACTAATACAATAAATAAAAGTGTACAATTCTAAGGTTTAGTTTATATATCCATAAAGGATTATTTTATTGGCACTATTAACCCATGCTGATTCATTAATTTCAGTTATATGAATCATTACTGTACGATTCTGTTAGATAGAATCACCGCCAGAGTTGCATTCTGATGAAAAAAGCAGCATTGGAGTTGCATTCTGAAGTTTCAATTCTGCGAAATGAAAATGAGATTGTCTCTTGTTTTAACATAAATATTTTATCCTTACTGACAGATCACTGTTTGTTTAAAACATATTATTTTAAACATATTTAACAGTTGTGGTAGAGATCAATCGTCACAAATAACATTAAAATCTTTCATTAAAGGTGAAGCAGAAATGAGGTAAAATGATACAAATAAAATACGTGTTAAAAAGGCCCATTTTTAAATTAGCTATCAGAGTACGTTATTCTTTTGTTTTGCAAAAACAACTGCTAGTTTCAAATTTCTGCTTTGTGAAAATTTTATATGTAAAATTGATATCAGATATTTACATAAGGGGAATCATCTGTGAAATGGCTGAATAAAATATTTGACTGTAATTGATTAAATATTATCCCTAAAATTATTGGCTTATATACACTTATTTAATTACTCTTGATGGATTTAAATAAAAAAACAAGCATTTAAAGTTCCATTAAGAATAATATTTTAGCAAATGAATGAAATGTCCAGGACTTTTATCTTTTTTCTAATGATACAAGCAGATAAATGTAATTTCCTTTTACGCATAAGTTCATCTCTTGCAATTATTGAAGCTTAGAAATTAAACTAATTGTGAAAAGGAGCATTTAAAATTTAGCACCAACAAATAAAATTAAAAGAGACATCGTACTGTCAACCTGACAGATCTTTAAAAATATTTAATAATCCTTCCAGGAAATATTTGGTTACTAAGCAGTCAATATCAACAAAACTTCTCTGAATTCGCTTCCAAGTTAATAGAATTAACACGCTTTCATAGCAATATCATCAAAAGATCTTGATTCGTAGAATTTATTTAAGTTTCTTTTTTCATTTAATGCATTAGCAGTAAACATAAAAACATAATCGAAATGTTTTAAATGAGGTGACTCAAATTAATGCGAATATATCCTAAGAAGAAAAATTAATGGCTTTCGGAAATTCGAGAATAAATTCTTTTTTGCTGTATTTCAAAACTAATGTCAAACATTATCCAAATACGTATAAAATAATTCATTAAAACTAAAAAATTTCCTTTTTGAAAAGCAAAATTTCATGTTTTTTTTTCATGAGAGGTTTAATGCATTTAAAAAAACTGAAAAATCTCTAAATTTTTGCGGGTCTTATATTTCTGCAATACTTCGTCAACAAAAAAATTAATATGTAGAGCATTTAAAACTTAATAAAAAGTTGATGCTTCTGAAAAAGTAAATTTTATATTATGTTTTAGTTTAAATCAAATATGGTATAAATAATGCATTCATTTATTTTTCACCTTTTTTCTAATTATAATTATATTATAATGTTATTTGAAAAATTGAATTTTGATTTACTGTTAACCTCATATTATTATAAAGCATGAACTTCACTAAATTTAATTTAAATTATTTTAAAGGCATCAAAATTAAAATAATAATAATAATATAATCAAAGATAATAAATAAATAATATAATAAGGATAAAATAAGATAAAATTAAATTCTGCGTTTTCCAGTCTTATTTTTTATTATTTAAAAAAATTTAGATTGTATAAAATTTTTATATTTAGAAATAAAGTTATTTTCAAATATGTTAATATATGATTAAGTAAATTATATATTTCTAACTACTTGAATTACCACGGAAATAAATCAAAGTAGGAAAAAAGAATTAGATAACTACAATTTTGAATTCTTTGGCAATTTGACCAGGATATTTTTTAGTTCAGAATGTAATTTGTAATTAATTGTAAAATAAAAAAATAAACAATTGAATACATTCAGTTCAATAATGGAAATTGAATACCAGAATTTCCATAGATGAAAAATGTTGGAGGATATATTTAAATGGGATAAAACATGTACCGTATGGATAACAAATGAACGCGTACGGTACATGTAATAATAATATTCAAACAATAATTTTTTCAGTATTACATGAGTAAATGTGTACCATACAAGTTTTTAATATGGGGGTTGAAATTAAAATTTTTGCAGTCTTAAATCGCTTTCCATTTTGATTTCAGTTAAGTTCAAATATTAATTAATGGGAAAAGCCACGAAACTATTTTTTATATCTTTAATAAAGTAATGCTTAAGCAAATGAGAAAAACGTGTTAATATGTCAGTTTTCAATAAAAAAAAATCTTTTCTCCAATAAAGAATGAACATGGCTCAATTTTTTAATGCAAGAAATACCAAATTTAAATTGAATTATTTAAGATAATGACGAAAGGAATAAATTTACATTTTATGATAATGTGAGATTTATTTTCGTCTTCAAATAAAAAAAATATTCAGATCAATCATTTACTGAAATTGTCATTCTAAAAAAATATTTTTTAATCCATTTCTGATCAACTAAATAATCTCTCATATGAATTCAACTATATTTAATGCGTGAAAAATAAGATGGTATATACACTGATAAATGCTTAATACTCTTAAAATTTTATCAGCTTCCTAAATGACTTTGTATTTTATCAATCATGATAAATCAATTCCAGTTTACTCTATTTTAATTTCATTTTATAAGAAAATTCTCACAAATTCTCATTGAAGTTTAAAATATATCAACTAAACAAACAGATGTGCAGGTAATGTTTGCTTTCCAAAATTAAGATCTTGATTGTAGGATACAAACAAGTATTTTGAAAATAATCAATCTTCAATACTTCTTTTTTCCGCTTTTTTTATTGAAATTTACATTATATAGTTATAGTCATCATTCGATTCATTTTGCTTTCACGAGTATTAACCTTCTATAGTTTATTCTATAGCCGTTTTTGAAAGATGATACTTTTTATTTGTGGAATATATTTATTTTTTTAATTAATTTGATATGTTTTATGAATTCGTCAAACGTCTATATTCAAAAATACCACGTCTGAAAAAGACACAGTTTTTTCATTATAACAAACTTTTACATGAATATTTCATGGCCTTTTATTATTAATTCAAATTGCAAATTTTTTCTTTTTCCTATAAATTAGCTTTTCGTATGTATTCTTTCAAAACTTCATTCATACTGAAATTAAAAAAATTATAAAACCTATCCTTAGTAAAACTTGCTGTCATTTCTTGCTTTGTCTAAAAAAAACTTCTTTCCTCATATCCATAAATAATCATGTCAATTGAAAAAAAAGAGTCAGTGAAGTTGCTTTAATATTCCTATATATATTTTCTACTTAATATTTTTCTTCGCTTATTCAATCCGTTTTAATTACTACTTTTATGCTATTACAAAGATGGTACTTTTTAATCGCGGAATATATTTATTTTTGATTTAATCTGATGTATCTGTCTAATATGTATATTCAAAAATCTCACATCTGATAAAACCACAGTTTTATTGCTAAAAGAATCAAAGTTTTTCATGAATATTTCATGACCTTGCATTCATTACAAATTAAAATTGTAAAGCATTTATTTTGCCTATAAATTAGCATTTCATTTGCATTCTTTCAAAACTTGCTTACTTGAAATTATAAAATTAAAAAAAAAAATATCACTAGCAAAACTTGCTGCCATTCTTTCCGCACTTCTTTGCTCATATCATAAATAATCATATTAACATACAAGAATGGAGCCAGTGAAGCTGCTGAAACATTCCTATATTCTCTACATCTATCTATCTTCGTTTATTCAGTCTATCTTTTTTCATTTACTCAGCCTATTTTAAATGCCATATGCCGATCCAGTTACAAAAAGGAGAAATATTTCCACTTCTCATCTATTTTAACCAATTCAATATTAAAGTTTCTAATTTTAAAAATCTCTTAGAAGAGAGTTTTCGGTACTGAAATGATAAAATTTATAAAAATTTCCACCAGAAAAACATGCAGCCATTTCTTGATCTGACAGACTTCTTTGCTCATATCGAGAAATAATCGTATCAACATAAAAAAGAGCCAGTGAAGCAGCTGAAACGTTCCTATATTTTATTCTTTCGTATATATTTGTTAATTCAGTCTATTCCATCTTTCTTCTTTTATTCGGTCTATTTTAAATATCATCGGGCTATTCTGTTGTAAAAAGCAGAATAATGTACATTTCTCATCTATTTTAACCAATCCAATAATAAAGTTTCTAATTTTAAAAATCTCTTATGAAAGGGTTTTTAGAAATTCCAAAACTTCCAATACTTTTATTTCAAAGGTCACATTTAATTCACTGGGACTTATTTTCGATTCCAGCGTGAAACAAGGAGTTAATTACCCGAATCGACCCATAATAACGCTATCAGTTCCTCCGACAGGGAACAGATAATTGAAAATTTTCCAATCATAATTTATGCGCACTTGATTAACTCAAAACTCCTCACTTCACCAACCGAACAAATACAGTTAATTATTCATGCGTACAGCCCAACCGCAGAAAATCTTTCTGCGAACCATCACAGTGGTCCTAATGACGCTGACTTCAGGACCGACCTCTATTAGAGACAAGCGATGGCATTGCCCGCGAGAGGGCGCTGGTTCCGAACCCCCACCATTCATTGTAGCCTGCAGCCTTCCGTAGGCAATTTTAATGAGGTGCATATTCGGCCCTCTGCTAATGAAAATCCAAACTTAGCTTTTGGATCGAACGAGGCTTTCACCCTTCGCCTTGGACGTGATTAAACGTATTTACTTTACAAATGACGGGTATTTGAAGGTAGTCCAGAAATCTGGAATTCGTTGACCATTCTACACTGTAGTGCCATTGATTCGGAAACACATTTCCATTTTATGACCTCGAATGTGATTTAGTTTCTGCAATGCAAAATGTTGTGATTAAATAAACCATCAACAAATTAAATCTGTAATGCCCAAATGTATTAATCAGCAGCTCGGTACAGAAAATTGATTTCATTTCTCGTCATTTATTCACTGGTATAGCATAAAAATGTTTTCAAATTTAATTCCAGAATACAATATTTTATTGATTTATCAATTAAGGAATTATATTATCCCTTACTTTTTCCTTTTCTACAAATGTGAATTCATATTTATGTATTTGGAATAAGAAAATAGATGATTTTTTTTCAAAAATACTTAATTTAAAAACAGTGTCTATAATTAATTTAGTCAACTCTCCACTTTCGTGTTCATTTCTGATATTGATTTGCCACATATTATGCTTCTGTCACCTCATTTGAGTTTGAGAATTTAAATTAATACCATAATCAAATACACCAACAACAAACAGAATTCTCAGTGCACGAACGTATAATAAATAACTCAAACAGAAGAGTAATTGAATTTGTTTTACTCCGAGCAGTTTGTTTTGCAACAAAAAATTGCTTTTGTTATAAAATATCGTGCAAAAGTATTCATATAAATAATTTTAACTGGCTTTTTCCTCATATTTTTCGCGTATGAAATTTTTTATCTTCATATGTCCCAAGCTACAAAGCAAATTATTTAAATATCCTAAGCAAAACATCCTTAATATCCTATGAGAAGTTACAATTTCTTTTAACAATTTTACTTGCAATTTTATTATATGTTACTATTATCAATAATGTACAGATTTTTTTTGTAGTCTCCAGTGTTTGTCCTAAATTTAATTAAAGATTTAAAGAAAACAAACGTATTATTGAAACAGAATTTGATATTTTACCTGTCATCACATAAAAGGGAACTTTATGGTCCCATCGTTTCTATTTTGTTTAGAAATTCTGGGAATATAGAATAGTTAATACCTCTTATTTATTTATACTTTCACAGGTAACCAGAAGAAAAATATTAAAACAGCTGAAATTAATGAAATAATATATCTCATTCTTACTGGAAGGTTGGGGACATATTATTGTTGATGACAGATTAAAAGGTATGGCCCATATAAATCATATGGAAAGCAAGATGACTAAAACTTTAAATAGACTTACAGTTACCAAATACAATAGAATCAGGAATACACAGGAATATCATGAAAAATTGTCAAAATTTTATACAAAAGAGCCCTGGAAAGATTTTTAGTATATGCAGTTGCAGTCTGGTGGAAGGGCACTAATAGACAAACTCAAAAGATCAATAGTGTACAACGTAAAGCACTGTTAGCAATAACGGGGGCTTTTCGTGCAACATCTACAGCAGCTCTACAAATAATTACTGGACTTGAACCAGTATATCTGATTTGTAATATTGAAACAGCTTGAAATTGGATAAAAAATCACCATAAAGACATCAATATTTTTAGCCAAACAATTCAGGGCTCTAAAATGATTAGTTATGAAAATAGATGGGTTTACGCCAGTAAGATTGAAAAGATACAGTGGGATGTTTCTGCAGTGACAGCTCCGCATTCCATCTATACAGATAGTTCGAAAATGAATGAACAAGTCGGTGTGGCTTTTTGTATTTTTGAGGGCGAAGATAAAATTGAAGAGTTTCAGTATAGGCTTGAAAATGACTGTTCAATTTTTCAAGCAGAACTTTTTGCAATATGGCAAGCTTTAAATTGGAAAAACCATAATAAACGGAATTTGCATCATCATTTATTCTCGGACAACCTTAGTGTTTTATAGGCTCTTCAAACACAAAAAATAATTCAGTAGAAAATGTTAAAAATCTGTTAAATGGTAATATTTCATTACACTGGGTTAAAGCCCACATTGGCATCGAGGTAATGAGCTAGCCAATCTAGCTGCCAAAGCTGCTTCACATAAACCTGCAATTGACTATCACCTTGAAGAATCTGAAAGAACAATCAAAATTCTCATCGATGAATGACAATTAAGATGAGAAAATAATTAAAAAGTCCGCTTTACTTTCAGTATCTTTTCTCAGGTAAAAAGAAATAGATATATTGACAATAAATATTTAGCTCAATTAACTACAAACCGTGGACTTTTCCCGCATTATCTTAAAAAATTCAGTTTGAGAAATTGTAGTTGTAGATGTGGTAATGATTATGATGACATTCTACACTATATTTTCCATTGGCCTATTCTTCATCATTTGAGAAAACTTATTAAACCTCAACTAAATATTTCTCAAATTCTATTAAACAATAAATTTACTTTAGAAGCTCAAAATATTTTGGATTTCCTATATTATAATGAAAACAGAATTTTCCAAATTGAACAATAATTTATCCTGGTTTGTCAGGCACTGTTAAAAGTGGACAGTATCTTAAAAGTACAAAAAAAACCCCCAATTCTATCAGGCTTTTTGTTCCTGATTCATGGACTCTACCTTAGACTGAACCATTGTATATATTTATTTTTCTGTTTGCTTATTTTTTCACTTACTTATTTTTTTATTTTTTTATTTATGTTTTTCACTTTTTTTTTTGTTTATTTTTATATTTATTTCTTTATTTTTATTTTTATTTATTATTTTTTCCTTCAAAATTTAAATTGCCTATCTTCGGTAAATTTTATCATTTACAAATTATGCTTCAATGATGTTGTTGGAATATTATGTAGACTCTACTGCTTGGACTACTACTTGTAGACTCTAA
>JAPMOR010121942.1:164695-184459 GCA_026543865.1 Argiope aurantia | reverse complement strand
AATTATTGTTAAAATGATTAAATGATTAAATTATTGTTAAAATGATTCCATTATTTACTTATATAATTCATTAAAAATTCTTTTAGTATTTTACTCATAATAAACTCAAGCTCATATTTTGAATTTAAACATATGCAATGACAAATAGTGGATTAATAGTCATCAATTCTGAGAAATCAAATAATGCTTAATTGAATTCCAAATAAATGCTCATAATTTAAAAGAAATCCTTGACTCTTTCAAAATATATTTTTCCCAGGGATTCTCGAAATAAGAATTTATAATATTCCCTACTCAAAAAAAAAAAAAAAAAAAAGCTATTTTTCAATAATTAAGAATCTTTTTTCACAATCTTGTATTAGGTGAAAATGCATTAAATCTTTTATCTAAAAGATCAAATGTTTTTCATCAATAATTTGAATTGTCTTTAACTTACATTAGATTTAAAAAAAATGCAGGAATTTAAGGAATTAAATTTATATTCAAAACATTTTGCTTACTAAAAATGGCAAATTGAATTTTCCTTCATTTTGAACAAACGTTTGGCAAAAAATATATAATGTCATTTTGATGCAACGGTTTGAAAATGAATTTCAATAGGAAAATAATTAGATTTTTTTTTATTTATTAATTTCTTTAACGGAGCGAAGTAATCATATTATCGAAAGAATGTTTTCTTTAACGTTCTTTATTTCTTTTTTTTTTAACTTTAAATCACATCAGTCGTTCATTATCGAACATTTCTTTTTGCAGTTTTAGTTCGAAGAAGGCAGATAATTATTTAGTATAAAGAAATTTATGTTTAATGGGTTAAGAGCATACAAATTCAGAGAGATGATTTATTGAAAATAAAATAATCGTTCAGTTTCAGAATTATTATAAATGTATTTTGCAATAATTGCTTTTCGTAAAGTGTGTACCTTAAAAATATTCCTATTTATCACATAATTTGAATTTAAATGCAACACAGAAGCAAGGAAATGAAATGATTTCTTAATGGATTGGACAGAATTATTAAATTTGTTTTGAACCGCATTCAGAGTTCTAGTAGAATAATATACCAACTTTTAAATTTCTCATTAATTTTGAAAAGATATAATGAGAAAATACAAATATTCTGATTTTCTACGTACCCATTTAACAAATAAGTAATTGTTGCCCAAATAAAAATAAAAAAATGTGAAATTTTAAAGATTGCAAAATGAACTAATTTCACAGAATCACACTATAAAATTAATTACACAGCATTTATTAGTTTATACGAAAGAGGTAACGAAAAAATAGCTACTCAATAACAAAAGACATTGAACAAATTTTTATACAAATAGTTTTTATAAGAAAAATTTACCATTACATATATATTTTTAACTAAGAAAACAGAAAAAAATATTATAAAATGCTAATAAAAATTATGGTATTAAAATAATTTTTAAATCCATCATTATTTAAATATAACTATTTACAGATGAACTGTTAAATTTGCATTGATATTTATTAAACGATTAACCTACAAAATATTACCTATATGCTATAAATAGAGCGATATAAAATTTAATCTATCTCAAATTTGGAAATTCATGCTGAAAAATATCAATTACAATATATTAATTTTGACATTAAGTAGGAAAATTCTGTTTAAAATATATTTTCCTTATTCTGTCATTCTTAGAATTGTTGTTTATATTTTATAAATTTTCACAAAATAATGTAATTTTTCACATAATGAATTAAATAATTTGATTAATTTTCACATCCATTTTTTTCAGATTTTTCCGAAAACTCCAAGAAAAAAAATATTATACTGCAGCATTTGATATACTATTAATGTATTTGAAACTGAAATCAAATAACCCAATCATATAATGCAAATTTGATTGTTACGGAATTTCTAATCTTGATTACATAATCTTTGATTTCGAAAAACTATAAGAAATAATTTTTGATAATATTTCATAGAGTATTTTTACTTTCCTAATTTTGCCTTAAAAATATCCATGCCAAAATAAGCTTTGTTCTTACAAAAAAAATTGTAAATTTTTATATGAATGGTGCTGGAATTTTCTCTTTTATCATCAATGATATCATTAAATCTCATGTACTGATATAAGATCACATATTTTATAAAGTTATTTAAATAAAGTTTTGTGAGTGATTCTCAACAAATACATTGTAAGAATTAAAAGAAAATATTTGCGAATAACGAATTTTTTTAAAAGTCACGTTACTTTCCTTCATAGTTCTATTTACTTTGATTGGATACCAGTTATATTAGTTGCATTCGGCAATGATTTCTCAGAGTGCATTTATTTTCATGTATTTTGTAACCTAAATTCTGGCTGCAAGATATTATGAATTAATATTTTTAATCATCATTCATAAGCAAAATTCCCATAAAATAATTTTTTCTATATTTATTTTTCTATTTAATTATTTGCAATTATTATGATAGGTAAATAATATGTTTCACTATATAAAGATATTTGAGCCGTTCAAAATATTATTGTTAGATTAGATCAGTTATTGTTTTTCATTATTAAACAATAGTCTTATATAATGAAAAGGCTATTGTTTTGTGAATAAATTAAAATATTCCATATATTTTCGGCTTTTTTTAATAAATGTTTGAAAACCTACACATATTATGTTTTTGAAAACCTTATTAAACATATTGTGTTTTTGAAAACATTGAAGCACTATTAAGTGAAATAATTCCAATGATTCTTCTCCTTCAATTTGAAACTGAAAACAAAAACATTTTAAAAGCATTGTTTTTATATATTATTAAAAAAAATGGAAATATTTCTAGAAAGCAAAAACGTAATTAAAATGCAATTAAAACATATAAATTACGAAAAATAATAAATCATAGATATTTTAGAAATTATATTCCAATATTATTTATGTACTTTTATTAGGTTGATTATTTCTTTGCTAATTTCTAAAAATTAATTTTTGAAAAGCAATTTTAAAATGAATTCTTATTTATTTGCTCTCATTCAGTTTTCTTTCCACATATTTCAAGTGTTTTGAACAATTATATAATAGGAAAGAAATAAATATTGTGGAAATTGAAAAAAGCGAATCAATAGAAATTAATTCTACCAAACAATTCAGTTGTCCTAAAACTGATATTTTGAACTGTTGTTTTTGTGCTGTATTGATTACTTTAGAATTTAATAATTTACAATTAAACATTTCGAATTAATTTCAATCTAGAATTTCGGCTTTTATGCTCTTTTCTAAATTTGCCTTCCCATATCTTCTTATAGGCTTCTTTCTTATATTTATCGTGGATATTATATTTATATCTCTGTTTAAGGAGAAATGTAGGATTAATGGCTGGATTGAGCTCTGGTTAATATAAACCGTTTGAAATGTACATAATTGAAAAAATTCTTCATCCTATTTCGATAATTGAATTCATTTTTTTAAATCAGGAAATATGTATTCATAGTTTCAAACCCTGATAAAAATTTAAAAAAAATGGTTTCATTTATTTTTCTTATGATCGTATGTTATTAAAATTGATTTGTCTTTAATGGAAAAAGAAAGTGTGTAATATCTATTAACATTGCTCTATATTAAAATTATTATGTCATTGAAAAATACAGACTGATGCACTCATTTTATTTTACATTACGTCGTGTGTTTTATAAATGAATATCCCAAGTTAGCAAAGCTATTTAAAAAAACCTTGTTTTTCTTCGGAAATTTCAAATAACAGTTAAACGTTTAAATTCAACATAGGTTTAGGTGTTCATTTTAAGCCCTTCCAACACAAATGATATCAAAGCAATATAATAATTCATTCCATATTTTTATGTGGCGCTTCCATTCTCTGATGTGGTTCTTCGAACGCCTGCAGATATTGATATCTTCAGATCATCAGTGTCTTTTGATAGCGGAAAAGCAAACCCAACAAAAAATTCTAATGTTGCCATACACGTATACCTGCATTGCTTCATAGTTCGACATCAAGTATGTACAAAAAATTCCTGTGATGAGCTATCGTATTGCTTCGATATCCTTCGTATTTCTGTAGGGGTTCATGCTGTACACTTACAATTGTGTTGAATTTAAACTTCCAACTCTTATTTTTAATTTCGAATGCAACAAGGCTGTATTTTGTTTTGTTTTCTTTTAAAAGACATATAAAATTGGGATATTCATTTATAAATAACCTACATAATAATGATATTGTCAAAACCTAAGTTTAAAAATCCAGTATAAAACTTTATTTTATATTTTAACATTGTTTAGCGTATGTATGGTATATTTCTGTAGCATTCAAAATAATTATATCTGTCGAAGGATTCTTTTACTTTTTTTATCTAAAGAAATTACTTTTCTTGAACTTTTGTTCCATGCAACTGCTTAGTGCCTACCTTTAGAAGATTTT
The DNA here is from genome assembly GCA_026543865.1 of Argiope aurantia. Classification (NCBI taxonomy): domain Eukaryota; kingdom Metazoa; phylum Arthropoda; class Arachnida; order Araneae; family Araneidae; genus Argiope; species Argiope aurantia. The sequence continues at coordinate 180,060 of JAPMOR010121942.1, read as the reverse complement.
GTAATAACATTCAAAGAAAAAGCAAAAGAAAAAATTAAATCTCTTATAATTTAGTTTTTTTATGTACTACGCGTCTTTGGGCACCAGCTGGTAAGCCGGGGATATTGATTCATTTAATTTTATTTGTGTCATTTAGTTATAACTTCATGTCTAGAATTTCGTCAAATTGAAAGTCATTAAAGTCCTGCTGTTTTAATTGACTTTAAGTATGTGCTCTTTTCATTGTGTTTGCAAACTGTTTTAATGTAGGCTATTCTCATAACATCACAGAGCTATTAAAAATGTAAATTTGCCATTACAAATTTCGCGGCACACTTTATTTTTTCGTCATGTAAACACATTAAACTGAAACTTTCTTCTTTAGCTTTCGAAAGCATAGAAAATTACACATATGAAAATTTGATGAAAGAATGAAAATGGTTCGAATATCAGCTCAACAATGTAATTTTTTAAAAGAAATTATCCGAAAAAATGAAAAATTGCCAAAATTTAGGAAAAAAATTGGAAGAATATTAAATTTGTTTTATTGAAAAGATATATTTATATATAGAAAAGATATACAAAATACCGTAATTCAACTTAATATTCAAATAATAAAAATTTTAAAAGAATCGGCTATTTTCACCCTCCAAGGTACATATGTGGAAAATTGGTAACTGTCATTAAATGGAATGTCCTGAACAGCACCAGCACTCAAATCAACACACAGATATTTATCATCATTATTAGCAAAGATAAAAATGTAGAATGTAGGATTTATTTTTTTGAAAATTTTAGTTGCTTTTGACAAAAATAAATACATCACGTGATTATAGATTTGCTATTCATTTCCGATTTTATATTTTGACAAAAGTCTTATATTTGTTATTCAGAAAGACACATTTATTGCAATTTTATCAAAATGAATTCTTACAACTGCTTAACAATGTAAATGTTATGAAAAACAAAACTGAGCAGAATGTTTCATATGCATATTTTTTAAGAAAGATTTTGATGGCAGCAAATTTAAGGAATGGGCTGGATTTAAAATAATCACATGTTGTAAGCTCAAATGCTCAGAGATATCAGCATGAAATGACTCATTCTATTACATGGTGAAATCATGTTGAAGCGCAATGGATTCAAAAATTATATCGTTTATAATATTCATACATATTATTATTACATTTTATATTAGAATGGATTTAAAAAAAAACATGAAAGAATTTAAAATGCATACTATGAATAAAAAAGAGGATTAACGTATTTTAAGATCTTCTAAAAAATTTAAAAATTCATAAATATAAGACCAAAAATTGAGAAAACGTTACTCATACCAGATTATTGATCTGTGCAACATGATGAACTGAAATGTGATAAACGTCAGAAATATATTGTAATTAAACAATGTTAATTATGAAATTATGATTATTATCCCTTAAAAATAATCAGCTTCCTTTTTTTTTAAAAAAATGAAATGACTATTTTTTTTATGAAACAATCCTAATGATTTTCAACGAGATGCAATTATTTGACTTGTATTGCTCTTTCGTTAACATAACATTTTTTTGGTGAATTTTAAAAAAAATGTGAAGATAATTTTTACAAAATTATGTTTGATAAAAATAATTTAGCAAATATTTAAGAAGTATTACTGTTTCTCATATGGCGTTGTATTTAAGATAAGAATTTTATCTAAAACGCATGATATTATGCCTATTGTTCTACAGATATGTTGATAGTATTACAAGAAATATAGAAATTTTATATTATAATCTGTATCACTTTAAATGGATAAACAGTGATCAATTAAAATAATTCTGACAATCAGAATATATAAGGTCATTTGGAATTGATTAATTAATTCGCTAAACTATAGGAAACTATAGGAAAGCAAAAAAAAAAAAAAAAACGATTACAATTCTGTGAGAAATATTATTCATTAATATTTTTTTAAAGTGAAAACAGTCATCATAATTAATACAACGAGGTTAATTATGTATTCCGAATTTGCAGTAATTCTCACAACATTTCGGACGAATGTTACTTCTGTGAAAAAATAACCCATTTAAAATATTTATTTAGCGTGAATCGTATAAAGATTCATCGCATTTACTTTTAAAAACAGGTTTGATGATAAAACAAATTACCTAACAAAAAGAATCCAAATCAAATATCGATTATATTCTTGCAATTATAGAGCAAAGATTTATTTTAAACTTTGTAAAACAATTACAATTAAAAGCATATTACATTTTTAATCTAATGATTTAGCCACATTATTGGCATATACTGGATATCAAAAAATGATTCTGATTATCATCTGGTTATCTAATTGTATACATGGTATTCTTACCCATTTAATAAGGATTCCAACAATTAAAAGAAAATGAATGTTTTTCGATTTAATTGACATATTATAAGATTGTTGTTTCTTTAATTTTAAACCTACTTAAAATTTTTAACTAATAAAAATTTAACTATCACTTTATTTTTAATATAAGTTTAAAAATATAAAAACAGGCCTTTAAAGTACAACATATTTCTTTTTATATCATTCAACGTTGCAAGATGTGCTCTTCAACATCAGTCCTTGAACTTAAGTCAGACCCATTTTTTTGAATATAATATCAGCTGTCATTTCACGATCATAAGGTTTCATTCTGAAATTTTATGCATTTTAATTTGCACAATTTCTTGCATGAAATTAACACTCGGCGGTCAGATAACCCTTTCCAGGGCCATGGGAAGTATGCTTCCCACCAAATTCATCAACCTTTGAATAAAGTTATGTAGGTTGGCATAAGTTCTCACAATTTTTTCAAAAAGACAAAGTCCTAGATGCTTCAGATTTTTATCTCACACAAAATGATCTGTCTTGATTTGTTAATTAGTTATTAATTAACCAAATTAATTAATTAATCAAATTAAATTTATCTAATAAGCTAAACGAATCCCTTTTCTTAAATCAATCTGAATCCTAAAGATTTTTTAATAAACCATGACTAGAAAAAAATGGCCTTTTAAAGGGTTAATATGCAATTTTGGGTGAATTTATTAATTTTGAAAAATTAAACGTTTACTTTTTTATAATGATTTATAAAAATAGTCATGCATGTAAAATTATTGTGCAAGAAGTTTGACTCGACTGTAAAATGTACATGATTCTGTACTTCACAATTGCGTCACATTACTAATTATGCATTTATTTACCTTATTCAATACAATTTTGGATGCATTCGTAATCTTGAAATATTATATGTATATGTATATAATCTTGAAATATTATATTTCTATAACGATTTACGAAAATTGTCGGGAATTTAAAATTATCACACCCCAAGAAATGTGATGCTACTATGAAATATACATGATTCTATCTTTCAAAATTGCATCACATCTATTAAAGATTTATTAATCTTAATGAATGAAAAATCGGTACTTGTTCAGTAACGGTAAGTTCAGTAACGTAATATTGTGGGAAAAATTTCAGCAGCGATAAGCACTCTTTACTGAAGTTTATCTCACAATCGACATAGATTTCATTCATGATGATTTCCATTATATTATAGAACCTAATTATAAGTACTTTAAATATAATAACGCAAAATTACAATGTTCTCTTACCTCTTTTCCAGATGATGCTGTCAAACGGATATCCACCAAAGGGGCAAAGCACTTTAAATACTCCTCCTGCCAAGGCAGTCAAGTTATTTAGCGGTCGAATAAACAGAGAACCAAATACATTCAATCTTCTGGAGTGAACCGCTTTTCCGGCTTCATTAAACGCTGTACAAGAGTAGACACCACTGTCCGTCACATCCGCTGATGTAATGTTCACGTAGCTGATGACGTCCCCACTACCACTCAGATAGGTACTCACCAAGACACCTGGTCGAGTGGACAACGTCCAGATGCCATCTAAAGTCCATTTCACTTGAGGGGCGGGATTGCCATTAGCGATACATATTAGTGATACGAAGCTTCCTGGCCTCACGGTTTTCTCAGGAAAAGCTAACTTAAACTGAGCAGCTAAATCTATTGGAAAATAAAAAAAAGAAGTAATAAATCAAAAATTCTAAATCATATTTTAATAAAATTAAAATAAAAACAAAATATAACAGGGTTTTTAAAAAAGTTTTGGTTTTATAACAAATTTGCTTTAGAAATTTTTTGTAAATTTATTATAAAATGAGAAACTTCAAAATTTCTTCGCATATTTCAGAACAAATTGAGTATACTCAAGCTTGTTTTAATTTTTCTAAAAGAGAATAAAGATAAATTTTTCCTTTCATTATGTTTCAATTACTAGGAAGAAGGCGACAATTTCTATGAATGTATACTATTAGCATTTAATTTAAATACACAAATTATAAAATATAAAACCTTAATATAATTTTTATTCACTTCCTGAGATACATCATATATAAATTAGTCATTAATAAGAATTTATTGTTTTGGATATTTATTTTAGAACTAATAATTTCAAAAGAATATGATTTATAACTTAAAATTGTAAATGTCATTATTATTTAAACCATGCTAACTTGTAATATTATTCAAAATATTTTATTTAAATCATATGGGAAAAATTGAAATTAATAATACCTGTTAAAATGATAAAAAAATGGAAAAAATAAAACTTTAAAATACTTAACAAAAAAAATTAGGAATGAAAAAAAATCAAATTTATAATTCCATAATTTATACTATGCACCCATATATTATTTGGTGTATGATTTCATTTTATTAATTTCAATTTGATGAGAAACTCTCATATTTTAATGCTGTTTTAATAAACTGTATTAGCAATGTTCTAAAAGTGAAATCTATTTTTAGCATCTATATAAATGAATAAATACGAGACTGTGCTCAAACTAACTCATTTTGTTCGGATAAATAACAGTAAATTCACCAAATAACTTCTATATAAATTTAGTCCCCGCCCCACCCCTATAATTCTCAACAGAATTGAGTTTACTTTTTCTTTTGTAATTTTTGTAATAAAGATCTTTTTTCGATTTCTCTAGTTAGAAACAAGTTTTAAATGAGGTTACAAAATAAAGTGGAAAACGTTCCATTTGTTTGCATTCTTCCATCCCTTGAGTTAACGTTCCTAATTTCGACGAAATTTCATTTTTTAAACTCGTTTAACTGAGCGGTATATCATAATCTTCCTTCATATTAAGAACATAAAGTATAATAACACCCAAACAAGTTGCAGAAAGAACCTGGCATAGTATCAAAGTTATTCCATAAGCAGTATTTACGCAAGATACGTCAGGATATTATGTGGAAAACATTTTCTCCGTATACGAATTTCGCAGTAGAGCCAATGAAGTACTTGCAGTGTAAGTACCTTACTTAACCAGAATTCTATTATCTCAGTACAACAAGAAAACACAAGGAGAAAATAATCCAAGTTTTCTAGGGATCTAGAAATTACGCGGAAAAGCTCGTTTCACCTGATAACCTACGATTCGAAATATCAACGCCGCTTGGGATTCTGCCATTGCCTATTTCGTTTTCTGCAAATTTAGTAACTTAGAAAGCAAGGGAAAAAGAAAAGAAAGAAAGAAAGAAAAAGAAATCGTAACCTCAGGAGCTTTTTCTGGAGCAGCCGTATATATTTTTGCTAGGTTCTTTCTTCTTTCGTAGTATATAAATTGATTTTCTTTTTAGTAAAATTTATCTTTTACTGATATAGGCATTTTTTTCATCAAATATCCATCAGGCATTTTGTTTCATGATCATTTCTTTCTTCGTTTATTTATTTATTATTTTCCTGTTTGCGAACTTCCCTTCTGAAAGATTTATAATAACTGTAGATAATTACTTCCCTTGGGAAATCTAACTAGAGATGTTTTTATAAAAGTAAGCGTTATGCGTAAATAAATATTTGCACAAAAATATCTGTTTCAGATTTCAGATACAGTTGATTGTTTTATCCCATTTTATTAAAAAGTAAAATAATAATAGATAAAAGAAAGAAACACTTTTTCTTTCAATTTCATTTATTTGTTAATATGGAATGAATACATAAAGAAAAAGAAAGTAGCATGTTTCTTTCAATTGCATTTATTAATTTAATTTAATTTAATGAAAATTCTCCCTCTATTTTCCTACCAAAGTAATTAATTAGAAACACAGTAAACATGTTTAGAGATTTCAAACTAAAGCTCAAAATATGAAAAATAATAAAACAAATAACAAAATATAAAAAATGGTAATTGCAACACCATTTAAATTAAGGCAATCTTTTTTGGATAATGCTCGAAGGGCTTTTTCTTAATTTTTATAAAAATAATGGAAAGGTAGGTAGTAATTTAGGAAAAAGTTAATCTGTAATAAGAAGATTATTTTTTTATTATTTATTGCATCATTAAAGGATTAAAAATTACTTTTAAATGCAAAATATTTTTATAATGTAGCTGAAGTGGTTGTTTACAGCTTCAAAAAATTGAAAACAAACCGAAAAATTAAACCACTAATTACATTTTCATCACATTTAAATATTTATTTTCATAAATTATTTTAACAGTTATTCTTTTATACTTATACTATTCCTGATCATGTTTAAATGATTTTTTTACATAATCAATGATATTTACCACAGCTACATTGTAATTAATTATAAAAAAGTTAACAAGAAAATATATCAGTTTATTGCTTTACAACAAGTGTGAATGACACAGTGAAGGAATATATTTGCTTAATGCTGATAAATGCATTAAGATATTTTTAAAATAAAATTTGTAAATGTTTATTCATCTTGTTTCATATAGAATTTTTGTGAAACAATGGAATAATAGTGACTATGGATGGAATGTTCTATAATTATTTCTATATCCTTGTATTCAGTGAGTTTAAAATTTATCACATTTTTTTTATTGTGTATATTTGTTAAATAGGAATTACCGGTTAAATTTATCTTATATTATCTTTAAATTGTATTACGTATATAAAGATGTCAAAAGATTAGGGTACAAAAAATGGCAAATGGTTATACGGAAAAAAATTTGAAATTTATTAAATTAGAAGAACATTTGTATTTTCTTTTTACAACTTTATTTTTTTCATTTTGAAAACAGGTCTTCTATTTTTTTTTCTTTGTACATAAATAATCCTATTGTATCATACATACATTTATTATTTTTATTCTTAAAACGGAGAACACTATGGTGTATCTTAATAGTATTAAATATGTATATCATTTCGCAGTTTTGACCATTTAACTTAGACAATTTTCAAAGAGTGCACAGCTATGGCAAATACATACAGAGAATATCTTAATTCATATAACAAATCCTTCATATTTAAAAAAATATGTATTAGAATATGAAAAGAGCAATGTTATTGAAAATTTTATATATATATATTTTTTTTACTTTATAATTTAAAAAGATTTTATTAGTAGAAAAAATATCCATTTAGAAATAATCATGAAATTATTAAATTTTAAATGTTTACGGAACATCTTTCTTTCTAAGTGGGATATTTAAAAATAAGTTCTTTGAACTTACAGTCCTTTCATATAATATTTATAGGTTGAAAAATCAGCTAAATAATTTTAAAAGTGCATCAGAATTTTACGGAGAAATTACCGAAATAATATTGATATACTCAAATAATAAAGAAATAAAGATAAGACGCAATAAAAATACTCATTAAATTTCCCAGTCTTTTATTTAAAATGCATAAAATTTTCAAATAACTAAAACTATGTAAAATTGAACCCATAATAATGTTGCTTATAAATTTGAATGCTAGAGTCTTCGTACCATTTTGCAACAAAATAGGAATTGTTCGTATTACATTTTTCTCGCTAATAAACTATATTCAATAATTTAAATTAAATATTTCTTCCAACATTGATTTATAAATATTATTTTTCATCAATATTTTTGTCGTAATAAAGCCCCATGAAAATGCAGTTACCCCCCCAAAAATGGGGGGTTTTTTATGTACTAAATTCTTAGGTTATATGAAAAGCCTAAATCTGTCACCAATTAATATTCAAAATTCTTTTTACTTATTATCTCCCTTACATATATATAAAGCTATCATGGACACTTTCCACTTATACAGTATTTGATTTATATGTTCTTTATTTGATAACTTTTATGATTAAATCTAATAATTGGCATATTTTTTAGTTCCATATTTATTGGAAATCTTTACTGGCAACTTTCAATAATCTTGCATTATTTCTTTTGAAACAAATTCAGGAATTATTAATCGGTACAAATAAATAATAATTTATTTATTTATTATTATAACACTTGAAATTAAAAACCAATCTATGAAGTAGTTGTAATTATCCTTGGCTTTTAAAGATTTTAACACATAATTACTTCCTTTAAATCTCAATAATAGCAATTTATTTTTATTTTTAGAAGGAAAAAAGGCAACAGTTGGAACGTCCTTTCACTATAAGACTCTCCATTTCTAAATATTTAAAGAAACTTAAATGACAATGGATTTCATTTTGAAGACAAAATCTTGAAGACAAATCCTAAGTAGTTTGCATGAATCCCTTTCAAGTTTTTCAATGCCACCTTTCTTTTATCCTGAAAGGACTTATCTTCGAATATACCATAAGGACGCCCTTACCAGCCAAGTTGCCCGCATTCACGTTAAGGACCATTTGAGCTGAATTAGAAGACTCACCTCCAATAATGAGCCTTGCTGCCGCTTGGGAAGAAAGAGAATCCCTATGGACGAAACACTGGTACATCCCGGAGTCCTGCCTCTTCAGTTGTCGCAGTTGGAGAGAGGTGGGGGTCGGGAATTGGACACGGGAATTGGAGGCGATAAATCTCGTGTCTTTTTTCCACACAACGCTGCCGATTGGATGACCCTCCACAGAACAGTTGAAGAGGGCACTTTTACCCACGTCCAGTTTCAGTTCCTGGGGAGATAGATTCACTCGCAGAGGTTCTGAAATAAGAGGAAAGGAATCATCAAAGTAAATAGGCTATTAAGTACGACTGCCGGTTGAGAACAAAGATTTGCCAAAGGGGAGTGCTTTGGGGATAGATAGGAAGTGGCAGTAAAAAGGAGTGTTGTTTGATTAATTTTTGGATTTAGTGCTGTTTTACGTGACTTGCTAATTAGTTTAATCTATTTTTATGCAAATGAAATTTACCAACTTGTTGCCATTCATACGGTTTCAAAGGAATCTTCAGCAATGTATTAAATTTTATTTTTATCATGGACAGAAAGTTTTTATTACTTTTGATATCTTATCAACGCCATTGGAGTTTACTGGTAAAAACACGCGCGCACGCGCACGCACGCACACGCACGCACACACACAAACACAAAATTTGATTTTCAATCACTTCTATATCTCAAAAAATGCAATTTCAATTTTATAGTAAACAATTAAGTGCTTATCTGATATATACAGAGAGAGAGAGAGAGAAGGAGAAAGAGTCTACTCAAATTTTATAGAAAAATTCTCAATCACAAAAATATTTAATTTTCTAAAGTTGAAAGCAATATATTTAGTAGCTTGAAAATTAGAATAATTTAGAAGAAAAAATAAATACATTTTCAGTGCGCGATTGAAACATTAAATTGCAGGATTGCATTAGAGAAAATTTAATGACATCGTCAAAGGAGGAGAAAATTGTTTTAATGTTTTTTTCCCCTCAAAAGAAACATGATTTAATTCAAATGCAGGGAAAGGAATTTATAATGATGCAATTTTAGAAACATGATATCAAGTTAAACAGATTTCAACAGAAAACTTAGAAACTATAATTTAGAAAGAGAATCAAGAGATAACATATTTATTATATGAAATTGCTTATAAAATAAAGAAATAGTTTATATTATCTTGTTAATGGAATGTATAGTTAAAATCAATTTTCTGTTTAATCATCCATGGAATTAGATTTCTATAGTGTTTTGAGAGTAATAAGTTATATTATAAGTTATAAAAATGCTTTCGAATAAACAAAATAAATGAAATGAAACGAAACGAAACGAACGAACGAAATAAATACTAATGCTTTCGAATATTTCTTTCTTTCTATAGCTTTTTTCAAATTGATAACTGACATAATACACTATTTTATAAGGTTTCGACAGTTTATATGTTCTTCTAGCTGAGTTTTAGTATAAGTGTGTTAGGTTTAGTTCCACCAAAAAAATTGCTTTCAGTTCATGAGGAAACAAATTATAAATATTTGTACTGTGTTAAGAGAATTGTACAACTTAACTGTTAGCATAATTTATATTGAAGTATTTAAAAAATGTAAAGATTATATAATAATCACTGAGAATTTTTTATTTCATGTTTTATAATTTTAAAATGTTAAAGAAATAAGAATATATTCTGAAGAAACATTTATAAAAGCTCAATGAAATTTTCTTTTCAAATATGTTACGGTTGTTCAATCTTTCTCAATACAAAATAAATGTAAATACGTTTTTTGCTAATATAATTAAAACGTAATAAAAAAAATCAATTCACATACCAAAAGTTATTTTTAAGAACTACGTTATCAATTTTTTTTTTGTCTAAAAACATATATTGATCAGAGAAGTGGGACAATAAAAAAGTTCTTTAATAAACTGTTAATATATTTTTAGACGCCTTTGAAATAGCTTTCCATTTTTTTTCTTCTTATCTGAGTTTACAATTTCTTCGAGCTATTTGTATGAAAACAGATACAAAAAAAGTAAAATTTGTCTTCCTTCATTTCCAAAGATAGCAAAAAATAGAAGTAACTTTTTGCAATGCCATTACACTATAATTCTAACTTTTCTGACATTAACAATTTATTTTCAAATGTATTTTTATAGTTATTTCTTACTAATAAGATTGGAAACTTTCAGAAACGTATGTTTTGATGCATTTAAACATTTATTTTGTAGTGTCCTTGATTTATTTTACAATATCTCAAAAAATGTAATAATTTTTACTTGTAAATAATAAATTCTGTAAATTTTAGAAATGTTAACGAGGAATCCGATTTCATTATAAAATTTGTGTGTTGAGATGATTGATTTGCTATAAAAGGATAATAAATAATGGAAAGTGAAATTATTTGTCTCAATGTGTCATTTTTTAATTTTTTTTTTTGTTATAACTCTTGTATTTTAGAGAGGAAGATTAGAATTTAATTGCAATTTTTAAATTATCTATATAAAATATAATCGTTTGAATTGTTAAAAATTATTGAATGAATTTATAATTATCATTGATGTTTTGCCTAACAAATTTTAATTTTTTTAATCTGAATGTAAGATGAAAATTAGAATTCAACATTAAGCTTCTGTAGTTCTGTTAAGCTATGATCAATAAAGAGCCTTTGAACAATGATCAATAAAGACATTCGTAGAATATATGGCAAAAATTAATGATGATCATGAAAAAATTCAGATTCCTAAAATTTATAATGATAATCATTTGCATTGATCTTTGAAAATCTCACATAAACTGCGATAATTCTGATTTCTTCTCAATCCATTAATAATAATAATAATAATAATAAATCAACGCCACTTAAATAGAGTTAAATAAATGTCCATTGCTTGGAACGAAGATGTTTGTTTGAAATACTTGATATGATATTTCTGATATTTGTTTGTATTAAATTCTGGTTTTTGCATTTATTTTCAATGTTAACGAAAAGATATATATTATAAAAATTGAGACTAATAAAACTAAATAAAAGACAATTGTAATAATGGAAACTAAATGAAAGACAATAATATAAACACTTCAAAAGACAAAAAAACAATTTGCGTCGGATGTTTATTTGAATTGCTTTGTTCTCAATACATTTTTTATATATCTGCTATAAAGTACAGACACTTTACTTTTGAAAAACGTAATAGTTTAATTTCTGTTATATTCAAATGTGAGAAAGGAAAAAAAAAGTAAAGAATCATATCTACTCAATTCCAGGCAATCAATATCTATCTATCTGATTACAGATATATATAGATATAGATATATAGATGGCACACGAAGGAAAAACGCTTCTGACCCAGTTTTTGGTTCTTGCTTCCTGCGTGTATGACATAATATTATTAAATCGACACTACAAAATTACGACGCAGCTTGACGCAATATTACAATGCAAAGTTAGGGCTTAATTCATACGAGAGGTTTGTAGCATGGCTAGTAATGGCAATTAAAATCTAAAATTATGTAGCACCTCCTAGATGTTGAGTCAATTGTCTTTTATTTACCCCGGATACTTACGGAGAGTGGGAATAGCTACGAAGTGTTGATCATGTTCATAATAACCTTAGATGACATTGAGGCATGTGCTAAAAATATGTTCATGCGACAGTTATCATGTTGATCAGTACTTCCCCTTCAAGAATTTAGAATTTAGAAACCCCTTTAGAATTTCTAATTCACGTACTCATGTTTTGAAATTGGTCATTTTGATACCAGATAACCAAGATCTCCTTGTTGAGCTACAGACAGAAGCTAAATATTCAGACAACCATAGCGTTATTTTACAGATATATATAGTTAAGATTCAGACATATATAGTTATTTTGCATTACATATACAATCACTTATATCAACTTTAAATAATTCAGCAATATATGTACGCTTAAAAAAACATCAGGAAATTTTATAGCATATGAGTTTTTTCAAGTTGAAAAAATAATAGGAAGCAGGAAAATTTATTGATGAAAAAAGAATAAAAATAACAGAAAAATATTAAAAGAATGGTTCATTTTTTAAAAGATATTAAATTGCTTTTTATCAACAATAAGAAAACGGAATTTCTATCAGCAAGGAAAATAAAATGATACCAGACCCATTTTGAAACAGAAAATGTATCTCATTTTTATAATTTATTGCGAGAAAAGAAAGTTTAAATGTATTCTTTATCATCGTGTTCGCTACTCTGAAAGAGTAATCGAAGCGCGTTTAATGTTAGCCTGAGAAATTCAGTCCTATCTTCTACTTAATTGCCTGAAGCCTCATCATCATTACCTCTACAATAATAAACGCAAAGTCATTAGACGAAAAATTAAGCTTCAATTTCCGCATAATTGTGATATCGAAAGTTCGTTAGACTTTGGGAATGTTTTTACGTGCTGCAAACGGTAATTCCTTTTTGATCGTTCTTCAGTTTCTATCTGGGAGAAGGGGAGGAACATAAGATTCTTATCAAAAAAAATTGGATAAATATAACAAATACTACATTGTTTCTTTCTTTTTATCTTTCTCAATAAAAACAATTGGTTTTTGTTCCAGAGCACAGTCAATTATATCAGTTTTTTTCCCCTTTTAGTTTGTTTTTCGTAAGACTAGGAGCAAAAATAAAAGATTGTTGTACGTTAACATCGATTTGGGAGTGATTTATGATTTATTCGGTAGTTCAAAATACTTTATAACGGATTCGGATTTTGCTATTTTCATTAGATAAAGTACTACGATACTGGAGTTATCTTGATAACAAAGTTTTTTTCTTTCTTTCTAGGGAAAAACATAAAGCCACTATGTGTATTTTATTAGGAAGTAAAGCCGTGTTTGATTACTTTCGAAGGTTTCTCTTATCAGTACATAAATCAGAGCATTTATTGGTGGCATTTTGTTAAACACGCATTGCTTATCTGAAATGAAACGCAATTATTTAGAACTCCTAAACTTCTGCGCCAATAGGAGATCTATTTTCGCTTACCTTTTTTAATGTTAGAGGTTTGCTAATATAATCTATTTAAGAAATAAAAAAAAATACTTTTGCGTGATCTCAACTCTGTTTTTAAGGAAATAAATATCCGATTTATAATAATGGCATTTGGAGAAATTCAATAAAGTCCTTTTATTTATTCATTTATTCAATAAAAGAATGCATTTCTCGGTCTTTTGAAAAATTTATTTCAATATGCACTTATGCCCTTGGTTTATATTCATTGTTGCTTTTCTTTAAAGATCTGTTTCTTAATTTATATTTTTAGCTAACTTGTTACCAAACAATTTTGTGTGCTTCATAATTTAAATTTGGACTCCTTAATACATTTTCCTACTGCGACTTAAAATGGAACCATAAATGAAATACATTATTTCAATATTTAAGAAATGTTAAGATTTTCAGAAATTAGCTATCCTCGTCATACTAATGCGTCTGTGTTAAACTGAATGATAAAGCCACCAATACAGTATTGTTATGTATGTTAAGGTGAACGCAAGAGGGCCTCATTACGGTGCAGCCATACGTTGAATTCTCAGAAAGACGATAGTACACGATATTCGTATGGAGATAGTTCACCCTTACCATTTCTGTATGCATGCGGCAATTTTTCACCCCCAATTCTTCCTCTCAAGTGAGTACAATAAGAAGATAATCACAAACTGACTACCCCGACCCACCGGAAGGCCCACCGAAAAACTTGAATTTCCGGACCGTCACAGCTGCAATACTAGTGGAAACTGTGGTTGAGTTCTTAGGACCATCCCCGGCCACGATACAACCTTTCCCTAAGGAAGTACGTCCCGTCATTCGATGGTAGAAGTCAGATTCCCACCTTTTCGTGCTCTCATAAGGATGGAGAGAACCAACTGTCATGCCGGAAGCTTCCCATTCTCAATTACGTGGTGCCCCCTCCCGTGGGATACAATAGGACGATAGAAAGAGTAACCATTTTTTTTTCTACATTCATTAGAGTTATTTGAATTATAATTTGTTTTAAAGAAGTTAGTTATTTCTATCATATGCAATCAATATTTTCAATTTATTTGAATATAGATGTTGATGTTAATAAAACGAATATATACATTGAAAAAATTTCAGGAAGTCAGTGAAATACATAAGAATTTTTAATATAACTAACTGCCTTCGGCAATCTGCTTTTCTAAGCAGCTAATACAAAATAATTGACGAAAGAAATGAACCAATCCTCTAGATACAACTACTTTACCGATGTCACCAATTTTTATTTCATAATAAAGCTAACGATTCATGAATACATCGCCATTCTCAATCTAGGTCATACTTTGACAGAACTTTTTACCTATACAGTACTTTCCAGCAGCAATCATTAAATAAAATATTTTATATTCGAATTTAACAAACTTTTACTTCATAGGAAACTTTATAACTCTCATATAAGGGTTGGTTATAACTCTCATTAAGGTTGGTTCATCTTAAATCAACCCCTTAAACGTCGATAACAGATACGAGTTAATTTCTTTACATTATAAACATAGATAATTTGTAAGCATATTCTATTATTATCATTATATCATAATTTAAAATAGTACTTTCTCTGGTTTTTATCAGGCCATTTCATGTAAACTGGTCGGCATGATTATGTTAATAATACTGACATATTCAGATATGATGTCCAGTTTAAATAAGATTAATTTAGTCATGCCAAATCAACTTTAAGGAACAATATTT
>JAPMOR010121942.1:148515-161520 GCA_026543865.1 Argiope aurantia | reverse complement strand
TTGCACCCCCCCCCCTGAAAGGGTTAGTATAATTTAAATATTTATAAATCATAATTCTTCTTTTCTATAAATATTCGATATTTTTAAATATCGAATTTGTGTATGCACCAGTTTGTTGTTTTTAGCATTTAGCATTTCTTTCTTCTGGCATTTCTTAGAAAAATTTAGATAGATATGTTTAGCATTGATATTTTCAAGTCAATATCTATCAATGTCTGGATAATTAAATATCTCAAAACTTTAATAAATATTAATTTTTTTTTCGTATTACAAAAATGAAATTCGATTAATCCTTTATTTAATAACTTTTAATAAATAGAGGATTAAAAGAAAGTCGATGCATTGCATATCTGTACAAAATATATTTACTACAGCAAAAGTTAAAAATATGTATGTTAAATATATCTCTTACCAACAACATATATTCTGTAAAATGCTATATTAGTGGTCATTCATTAATCACGAAAAGTTATTTACCTGCATTACTCTAACTGTCAATTTCACAGAAATTTTGCTGTTAACAATTTATAATTCTCGATGTATCAAGTGATGTATAAAGCAACTCTCTTGCACATTCCAGGCTGTGTCAATTAGCAATCAAGGCTGGGAACATTAATTCTGATCATTCCCTATTTCACAATTTACGATACTTTCGAAATCAACGTAATACGGAATAGTGAGAATGAATTAATAATGAAACGTGCTTGACAAGCGTTCGAGTAAATCAAAATTATTCTGGAACAATTTACTCAAGCATACACTCAAGCATTTGTGAATCTTCAGCTAAGCAAGGATATATTTCATCTCAAATAACGATGTTAGAATGCTAATTATTAAAATCACATCAGCATTTTCACAGGATGTCTTTTGAAACGAACATATAAATTTATTGAAAAAATACATCTTAAACAAAAACAATTCAATTATATGCCAGATTCATAAGCGCCCAATTTTGTTAAACACTGCAATGTACACTGAAAAGTAAGATCAATTAAAGTTATAGCTTGATTCCACAAAAAATAATTTAATTTGAATAAAAATAATTATATTAATAGGAATTTTAAAAAATAAAAGTGCAGTTTTATTAGAAATCATGCTTTATATCAATTCTGTATATTTAGAAGCAACGTAATAATATTTATATGAACTTTTTGCATATATTTATGAAATTAGAATCATAATTTGATTTATATAAACCCTAGAAGAAACAATTAAAATTTATTAAGAATATCCACTTAATTGTTAAGATTTCCATTTTGCATGCGAACTTTATTTATTTTAACATGGTTAGCACAATAATAAAAACTGGAAAAAAATTAAATTGGATCTTTTACATGTTAATGCATGCCTGTACTTGCTTCAATCTTTTTCTTTCACTTCTTGTCTTTTTTCCAATCAAGTAACAAATAAAGTAAAATGTTTTAATATATAAGGAGACACTGGTGGAATGCCTGCAGAAATTGCGATGTGTATTCATTTCTTCCTCTGAAGACCAAACTAATGCGTTGTTTGTCAGATTCTAAATGTCTGTTGGTTGTTGATCGAATGCCAGATCAGTGATCTCAGGGACTGGCGACAAACTAAATAATACTGGAGTCTTCCAGAATTTTGGCGATAGAAGGATTAGGAACCGAGATATGCCTGATTGTTCCAGAACGTTCTCTGTTCAATTTCGGGAACTATAAAAGGTCGGCAGTCTAAGCTGAAGTCAATGGTGAAGAGTCGCCAGAAAGTTTAGAGTCGCATTGAGAGTCAACTGGGAATAGTTGTATCAATCCAACAAAGAGCAAGCTTGTGTGGAGGACAAGCGGTTAAGAGATTGTGCTATGTGCCGAATCCTGATGCATTATAGAAGCAGCACCGAGTCATGTGTAGAGTATCCAGTCGTGTAGTAGTGAGTCGGCAGTTGGATACAGCTAAAGCGAGGGGACTATGGAGAATTGCAGGTGTTTGGTGAAATCGTAGTGTAACAACGTTGATTACTTTATCCTGCTGAATTCTGTCTGGACGCTTTGTGTGCTGTGATTGTTATTACGACCGATTACTACTTGTGGGTTGCTGTTTATTGTAGTGTTGTTGATGTTTATAATGGCACTTGTCATAGACAAGCCCGCTGACGAACTCAGCTATTTTAAGCCGAAAGAGCGTCTCTTGTTTTTCAGTCAGTAGCGCCATTTAGGGCCATAGTACGTCTTAGCTACTCACTCGTCACAACTCTTTTTACAGGGCGGATTTTTATTCATACATTTCATTCACTCATCCATAGATCGTAATTTAGATCTGAATCAGAGAACAATCACCTCTGAACCAGCACCCTAGTGGTATTACTCTCGACATGGAAGACATCCCGGCCACTTGTAGTGTACTACTGTGTATTGAGCGTGCTCTCCTGTGTATTCATTTTTTTCGTGTTTAATAAAAGTGGTCGTTCGTTATTACAGGAATGTTTCTTCATTGACTAACAAATCGAAAGAACCCCGAATTCATGACAATGTACATACTTATATGCATAATGCCACCTGTTCAATGAATATTATACAAAAAAATCAATAAAAAGCACTTCAGATTTAGAATAAAAAAATAATATTTATAATATTCTGGATGATATTTTCGAATCAAAGCTGAATGTAGGCACAACATAAAGTACGTCTTGCACGTTAAGAAACTTTGAGTAATTCAAAAAAATGTTTTGTTTCTACCACTTCATGTAAAATTATGCCTTGCAAAACAATTTGGTATAATGTAATCGAAACTGAGAGAAAATATCGAATGCCTTTATAAGCAATTCCCTGCTGAAAATAAAGTTAACCCAAATGAAATTATTCATTGCAGCTAACAAAATATGATTTTGTTTCTTAATGAAGGTTTAAACTTCAGTATTTTTTGGACATAAATTTAATGAATTTTAAAATTATTTTCAGATATCGTATTCAGATGGTTTTCTTCTCATATCTTCTGAAAAATTGTTCACACACAACAATAATAATTCCTTAGCATTTTTGAGTATTTATTATTATAGCACTTTTGAGTGTCAAAGCATTATTTTAAGTAAGAAAATAGTAGCCAACAACAAATAAGTTCGTAGGTCATCGCATTTTTTATATATATTCTCATACATGCTTTTCTGAGAATAACTTATAGCGTTTGTTACTTTGTTCTTGGTATGAAAACAAAACGAAGATTCTTTTTTTTATATCAGAAGATTTTGCGTCTCTTCTTCCGGTTGAAAAATATTTGAAAACTTTTCCCAGCCTCTTTATGAAGAATGAAATTTGGGCATAGAGTGATACGAAAGACACAATATTTTCCCGCCGTTTACTTTGGCACTGAATATTGTCTCATTCTGATCGTCGAAGAATATCTTCTCTAGCATCACTGTTCTTTGGAATTGGAATGGATAAATGTAAAAAAACAGATAAAGATAGCCTTAATATTTGCGAAATGATGCAGAAAAGTTGCGAATGTTTGAAAAAAAGGGCCTGTGCGAGTCAGTTGAATGTCCACAAATAAGAGCACGCAATGTTGAACACAGTAAATAGTCATTCATTGATAAACAATCTGGAACAAAATATTCTGACGAAAATGTAATATTTTTTCTGAACAGTTAATTTTCTAGATATTTCAATGGAGGCTGAATAGATGCCAGGTCAGTATTACTTCTCTTAGAGATAAATTTGGTGGACATTCAACGAATTAACGATGAATATGGTAATTTTAAAGACAAATGTGAAGTTTATCGAAAGTGCAGGAATTTTGGTCTATCTCTATATCTCTATTTGGTGATATACCAAAATCCGTAATCCTCTTGTCGAAAATTCGATCTATGTCAAGGAAAATTAAAACCAACTAGCAATGAGAGATAATTTTTTTCCTGCTTTTAGTTGCACTAAGTTCAAATATGTCCCACTGCCCCTCAAGAAACTTGAGTATTTTCCGAAACCGCTAGTTACCTCCCTTTTACAATGAAAGCATGAAAATTGTTTCCATGTCCAGTTTCTTCAAAAGCCTGGAAAGTATGTGTAATGCTGATGGTAATTAAAAAATTTGTCCACAGTCAACTCTTAGATCTTACACACTACTATAATATTTAGATGTATGCCATCTTCTTAGAAAGCTTCAGAATCATCATCAATAAAATGTTACTACCCTTCAGGATATTCTCGTTGTCACTACATGCGTTTGTAATTACTGAGTTACAAGGAAGAAACCAGATTCAAACCCTCATTGGTAAGTACGAAGTTCAGCGGTATATATCACTTAAAATGGTTCCCCAATACTTATTATCTACTACAAATAAAAGCACTGGAATGTATTTAGCAAATCACATATGTTATGCACAATAGAATATGAAATGGGGGAAATAGGGTAAGTTTTCAAAAGAAATGGCAAACTGAAAGAGGCATTCGGATATTTCGAATTTTTAGTGTACATTTTGATCAAAAAGAAAAGAATGAAAATCTAATAGCATACTTTGGCATACGTTGGAAAGTTATAAAAGAAATAAGAATATATTAATTTTAGAAATTCCGCTTGGATAAACTCAAGTTAATGATATTACTTTCCAATTATATCTAACTTCTGAAGTATTAATTTCTGTGAAATGCTTTTTTATATACAAATTTTATTACATATTTCATACTTTTAATATACTAATAAATGACAATTTACAGAATATACATGAAAAATTTATATGAATAAATTAATCTAAATTAATAATAACGTTTAATAAAAACTAAAAGCAACCGATTTACAAATTTGCGTGTTGCCTTCTAATGGTCAACGAATTTCTGATGGCTGACGGAACACCTTCTTATATTTCAATAATTATTAAGGCAATTGTATTTTTGATGAATGAATTAGTTTTGAATATATTCATTTATCATAAAGATGTCTTCTGATTTTCCATATTAACGGCTCATATTTTAAACTAACATAATTGCAATATATTTCCTTATATTTTTATAATTACTCCTAAGCGCAATAAAACATTTATCTTGTCGTAAAAATGAAACTTTGCTAGAAATTAGCAATGATTTTCTCAATTTGAAAATGGATTCAATATTTATTTAATTAAAAATTTGTAGCTCCTTTCGAAACAAATAACAAAAAATCATTAATATCCTATAGTAGTTAATAAATCCTTCATATGCTGAAAAAAAATAAAATGTCTTGTTAAGAGATAACTTTATCACACTGTTTTCACCTTCTTCGCATTATATTATAGATTACCATCTAAGTTAATTTTTCTCCTTGTCGATTTATCATTCTTCTGCTGTTTCATCAACGCCTCTGGCAGATATAGTCCTTCATGTCATGCATTTCGGAAGGATATTTGTAACAGCGATTCATATTTCACATTTTTGGAACCACAATTATTTTTCAACTTGAAATATCTCGTTATACAAGGTTCTCCTGAATTCATGGGCCAAACTTTAAAAGTAGTACATAAAAAAGCCTTTTTTTATAGCAATAAAAAATCACAAATGATAAGTGTAACGATTTTACGATTAATTATTTCTTTTTATTCTTATTATAACAACTCTGATATAAAATTTAAGTAATTTTTGATAAATATATTTGCAATCTGTTTGCATTGTAACAGAATAATTTGTGATTAACAAATGTAATCAAAACTTTTCACATTTCAAGAAATATCTGACTACGTGTTATGAAGGTGGTTGCAACATTGATAAGAAATCGATATGTGCTAATTATATATGCTAACAGTCTTCTTGATGAAGCAGTTAGGAGATGATTAATTTTTTTTTCGCTAGGCACCATCACATACCTAGAGATCTAATATGAGATCACTGGAAATGCACCAAAGATCTCTGTTCGGTGAGAAAGATACTAACTTCTGCTATTCTAACATACATTGCAAGCATCGAAATGTTGTTCAGAAAGAATCTACTATTGAATTTAAAATTGCTGCTACATCGAAATCATCAATACCGTCAGACAAATGCTTCGTTTTCTAAAATTACAGGTAAAATGTTCTAATTTTATATTTATAACTTTAACTTGATATTTTAGGTAATTAAATTGAAATAAACAATTATTGAATTTAGACATTTTTTATTATAAATGAATTCGCAATTTTCCACTTCGTTTAAAAAATTCTTAATTTGTGATTTCCTAATTTTTTCTAATAACTAATTTGTCAATCTTTTCTTTCTCTTGGAGAAGTTAATTTTGCCTTTCGGTAATTATTGTTTGCAAATATTGTATATATTTTGTCAACAACTGAAATTTCACTATAATAGCTATGACCTTTTGAATATATATCAGGTTATTGTACTGCAACCGATAGCATTATTAAGTGGAGGCAGAATAAATTTATAATATCCTTTAAAGGATTCCTAAAATATCACTAATATGATTTTTAGAAAAGTTTACTATATCAAAAATTTTACCTTTACATTTTTAAGGAGCTCAAATACAACTGGGGGAAAACCTAACATACTTTGGACAATATTTTATATCCTGTTATAATGTTACATATTCATTTAAATTCAGAATTTTTCAGAGTCCGAATTTCTAAATTTGGAAAATTTCTACTGAAAATTGTGAAAGCGTTCGAAAATCCACTTATACAGGGATCTAAGCTTCATTCACATAATCTTAGATATAAAATTAGTTAGGAATTTGAATATTTGCATTTCTTTTAATGAACAAAAAATTAATCAAGTAAGAAGTAGTATATAACTATGGTGGGGACTCTAGTTTGACTTTTAATGTATTTATTCCAGTCCCATTAAATTCAGGATATCGAACAAAATCCATGATTTAAAGACTAGCAATGATAGGGAAGCTCAGCATCTTTTGTTTATCCAAATATCTCTAGGGCATCTAAATATTAATCAAGAAAGGAATGAGGTTCAGTACCAATACATAAACGAGGGTTTCTTTCCTAAAGACATTCAATCAAAATTGATCCATATTTATGTTGGGTATGAATTGAAAACCATAAACACAACATTAGTATGCGACATCAGTCAATCTTTTATGAATAATTCTAACTAAGAGTAATACCATAGGATAAATAAAATCATCGTATCATTCAGGATGCCAAATATATATATATATATATATATATATATATATATATATATATATATATATGGATAAAAATGTGAATCGATTTATAGCAGTTTATATAGATATTGACTGCAATGAAATATAAATGTATTTTTCATTAGAAAATGCATCAATATTTAGCTTATAACTCTTTCAATTAGTTCAAACAAATCAGCCGAAATAAAACTATTAAACTAGAGAAAATGGAATTTTTTTTAGAAAAAAGAAATCATACATATGTCATAAATTATTCTGTTTATTGGTTTGAGATTTAACAGCATATGACCCATGCTTGGCTAATTTGGGTCACCATAAACGTATTAGAAATATCCTTAAGTCTCAAAAATTATTTATTGCTAAAATAAACAGTCTTTTATAAATTTCAAAATTCTTTTCTTATGCTTATTAAGTATACCAATTTTCAAGACAAAAGGAACTTTTTTAATACTAAGATTGTAAGGAAATAATCTTTTGCATTTTCATCAAAAAAATTAAACAACATTTTAAAAAAATGAATTTGCAATTTAAGAATCTCCACGCTGAAGCTTTACGAAATTATCTCCTTATATTACAATCTTTATTATCTTTATTATTCAAACACACCTAATTAAGATAACCTCTTTCAGTATAAAAGTTCCACTTTTATTATCGTCTTCCGCCATTAATCTGCTACGTAACGCTAATTATGAACAACGATTCATATTTTATCTTTACTCTTAGTATCCGTAGAGGAAAAATATTTTCGAACTTTTCCTTTAAAGATTTTGTAACGATTTATGTAGTTAAACTAATTTAACGAAATAATTTGAATTATTCAAACATGTTTAGCATATATATTCGAAAATAATCTTACTTTCAACAACAAAATACAAAAATAGGCAAACAAGGACAGCATCATACGAGAATCTTCCTGCTTTTGAAACAAGCACATCGCCTTTTTAAAAAAAAAAAAACGGAGAAATTTAACAAAAAAGGAAGCACGTAATTTCGAAATGAACCTAGACAGAAACAAATGCAGTACTTCTTTAAAATTTCAATCTCTTTAACGAAAATTGACTAAAAGTACTTGAATAAGAAACGAAGATTGAAGGAAAGAGTCTAAAACTTGATTAGTGTTGAATAAGAAAGTTTTAACGAACGTCCTGGTTCCCACCTCAATTTATTATTTACGGAATAGTATCGTTTCTTGAAATATATTGTAAGACTCGATATTTTGTAGTTGGTTAAATTCTGTAAGGTTAGGAGCATTAAATCAATAAAAAGCTTTTGTGGGTACTGTAAATCTACATGGAACTATATGTGAAAGAGAGTTCCATGTAGGTATCTACATGGAACTTTATGGGAAATTCTATAAATTAAATCAAGATTCGTTTCGTAAAAAGGATGACCTGGAATTTCAATGATTCCTGAAAGAAATTATATGGGCTGAATGGATTTGGTTAAAACTTACAAAAAACTCTCTTTAATCAAAAGGTTTGTGTGTATGCGTGAAAGAGTCTTAAGTTCATTTTCTTTATTTTATCATTCAAAACTACATTTTTTTTCATTCACGATATTATGTTTCTAATTATTATTATTATTATTTGGTTTCATTCTTTTTTAGCTACTTTCGATTATAAGTATAACATTGTTATATATTTTCAATGCCCCCACTTAAACCTCATTTTTGTTGCTATTTTCCTTAGTTTACTGTGATATGTGTATACACGTAATTTAATGCATATGAATATACACATATTAATTTACTGCGATATGTGTATGTACATAATTTAATTCATATGAGCATACACACATTAATTTACAATGATATGTGTATACACTTAATTTAATGGATATGTGCATACACATAATTTAATGCATATGAGCAAACACACATTAATTTACAGTGATATGTGTATACACATAATTTAATGGATATGTGCATATACATAATTTAATGCATATATGTATACACAAGTTATTGTAATATGACATATATTTGCGTATACACAATTTTTTTTTAATTTATTGATTTTATTGATTTAATATTTAATTCATTTTATTGAATTTTATTGATTTAAATATGATATGTAATTTTATTTTATGAAACTTTTTTTAAACTGGAATGTAATTTTTTTTCTATTGAAAAATAATTTAAAATATTATTTCGCACTTCAAAATTATTTACGAATACATAATATTTCAAAAAATTTCACCACGTTAAGAAGCGGTCTGGACTGAAACGCCATACAATAGTTTTAATGGTTAAAACAATTTATGGGCTAGTTTGAATCAATTAAATGTATTTAAAATAGAAATGCATCTTTAACAGTCAAGGACAACAGAAAGAAATATTACAGTTCAATTTTCTGTACGAATTTATTTGAATCTGGATAAAAAATAAATATTCTTTTTCTAAGAAAAACTGAACTTGGAAAAGACATAATTACGACTGAGTCCAATGAAGGAAAAAAAAATACACGCTGTCCTTCTTTAAAATTCCACTCTTTTTAGCGAAAATTGACTTTCAAGTACTTGAATTAGAAAAGAAGCTGACTGCAGGAAAGAGACTAAAACTTGATTAGTGTGGAATAAGAAAACCGTCTTGGTTTCCATCTCAATTTATTATTTACGAAAGAGCATTGCTTTTCGAACTATGCTGCGAATCTCGAAATTTTCAGACGGGTTAAATTCTGTAATAGTTAGGAACTGCAAGAGAAGCTTTTAGGGTTATTGGATATGTGCCGGGATCTGCATGGAAGTGTATGCCAAATATTACAAATTAAATAAAGAAGCATTTCGTAAAGCGAATTGAGAATGCCTAGAATTTTAACGTTTTCAAAAAGAAGTTTTATGAGATGAATACATGTGTATGAGATTACTTATGTCTAAGTGCTTTCGATGTTTTG
Organism: Argiope aurantia; assembly: GCA_026543865.1. Lineage (NCBI taxonomy): Eukaryota > Metazoa > Arthropoda > Arachnida > Araneae > Araneidae > Argiope > Argiope aurantia. The sequence goes on along the minus strand of JAPMOR010121942.1, from coordinate 151,555 downwards.
TAAAAAAAAAAAAAATCGTTAATTTTTGCTGTCAATTCAACTGTGAATATACTGTACATTAAGCAATATATATATTTTTAAAATTTTGTGCACTCATATAGCATTATTATTAATAATAACTCCCTTAATATTTTTTAAATTTATTTCTAAGAATATTTTTATTTACATATTTCATCTTTTCATGTTTAGTAAATACACTAAGAGAATGGATTTACAAATTTCATTTTTTATTTATGTTATTCTATATTCCATTATTACTTTCATTTCTAATCAATCTAAGGAATTTATAAATTTTATTTATTATATATGAATGCATTTTCAGAATTAGAGTTGATTATGTAATATAGTGAAGAATGATTGGATACATATATATGTTATAAAAAAGGAAGGCAATGACTTTCATTTTAAAAAGCGTTTCAAATCAATAATTCCATAAAAAAATCATATAATATCTAATTGTAAAAGTTTTAAATAACTTCATGATATAATTTGCATAATCAAAATTATTGAACTTAGAAAGTAAATTAGAAATCTTTTAATTTTGAAATACAAAATCAATCTATACTTATAATAAAGCTCAATGTGTGTGTGTGTGTGTGTGTGTGTGTATGTGTTGGCGCTCTACAGGCCAGACCGTTTGACCTACAGCTACCAAATTTGGTACGTGTATACATTGGAGGTCGGTAATGTGCACCTGGGGGTTATTCTTTCGAATTTTTAATTAGAATTTTATTTATTTAAAAATTAAGCGAAATTTTGGCTTGTTTCTGCTATAACTTCCGAAAATATTACCGCACAAAAAAGATTTTTTGCATCAAGTTCAAATTTATTTTTTAAATGATATCAATGTTTGAACCTTAAAATTAAATTTCCATTTTTAATGAATTTTTAAATAAATATTTTAACTATATTTTTCAACAATTTTTTTCGTACAAAATAAAAATGAAATTTAAGCTGCAAGAGCACGTTTCGCATTCATGGGAAAAAATTAGCTTTTTTCAAAGTGTCGCCATCACATTGATTAAAGCTCCAATTAAAAATAAATTAATTTTTTTTGGAAATGAAATCTGCAAAAATATAATTTTCGGCACGTGTCTGTAGGAAATGAAACAAATAAGAAATATTATTCTTTCTAAAAAATAAATTCAAGAAAAATTATTTTATTATTTTTTACACGCTCTATATTAATAATCAGATAAATCAGTTTTATTTTAAGGCAAGTTTTGTTTAATATGAACAGGATATCCATTCAAATCAGGACCACACAGCTAATTTGTAAACCTTTAGTAAGACACAGATCTGCTAAAATAGTCTAAATGGAAAATGATTATATTTTATGTAACTTGATTCAATAAATGCTCTAATAAATAACGAATTTTTGATTTTACATAAAGCTTCTGCTGTGGAAATAACGTTTAACAAAATGTTCTTGAAACACTAATATTTTAAATAAAAAGAGTTAATTTCCAATCAACTAAGTCAATCACTTAAACTGACTGATTTATGAAAATTTGAATATCACTATTCAATAAAAAAAAAGATAATTTTAGATTTTTCATGGATCGCTTCAAAGAAAATACGCCAATCAGCGCGCAGGTTTCTCAAGATTAATTGGCCTAAGATTATGAAAATGGTGAGTTTTTCAACATTTTGAACATCTAAAACTTCATGAATAAGTCTTAGTTGATCGTGGAAAATAGAAACATTCATTCATTTATTTAAAATTTAGTGTTTAGAATATTTCTCAGAATATGATACCTTACTGGATTAAATTTAGACTTCATAATTATTGAAATATATTTATAGGCAGGAACAAAATATTATTATTGATTTCATTTCAATCCTTTTGAAAGCAAAACTAAAAACTGAATTTTATGCTGAATCTGAGAAATTTTTGTTGAATTATTCTCTGAGATATTGCATAAGTTATGAAAATTATTTTGTAGTTCACATAATACTTAAATCCCGAGCGATTCTGTTTGCAATATTCATATTCATAATAATAATAACAAATAAATAACAATAAAGATGATAAATAAAATAAAACGCTTGTTTTTATTAAAAAATATCTTTATATTATTTGCAATTTCATCATTTCCACTTTAAATTAAAGTTGAAGTCTTACCGGAAACGACAACAAATTAGCAAAATATATATAGTAAATTGAACGAAACGATCTAAACAACAGTATAAGTTTGGTATGACTATCAAAATTGGAAGATTAAAAATTTTTTGTTTGAGAATCTATTAAGAGATCAGTTACTTAAAATATTTAATTGAAAATTGTAGCGAGAGGTAATACTGGCGAACCGGCTGGTCGCCAAAGGCAGCTTGTAAATAAATTAACCTCATTTTAAAAATTAAATAAAAATTTAAAAAAATTTCACATGTAAGTCTATCTAAGTTTATGACAATATTTTGTCTAACCGTAAGCATGAAAAAAATATGTTAACACTAATTACAAATTACCTGAAAGTGGCAAAGTAAATTAATTAATTCCCTCTTTAAAATCTAGTGTTTTTAGCAAAATTTAACTAAGAATATTTTAATTTTAAAAGAAATTAACGACATGTAAGATGTTAAAATCTAATTTGTATAGACTAAGTCAACCTGTATCGATTTATTATTTATAAAACTGCATCCCTTCTTAAATTATATAGTAAGGCCTTGGTATGTTGAAACAGGCTGTACTTTGTATTGAAAAGAAAATAGAAGAAAGGTTTTCCCTTCTAATGAAGGGTTTGACGATCAACATGAAAATACATGGCGAATTACAAATATTACATAGAAATTCGTTTTTAAAGAAAACTGATCGTGTATATGTCAATGTTATAACTGTTTCTAAGAAGTAATTTGTAGACTAATAGTTAATCTGAGATTCTTTGGAGCAAGTGTTTTAGAATTAATTGACATTATGTTTTTATATTATAAATTAATAATTTTCTTATATTTAATAGCATTTACTTGCAATTATTACTAATTCATTTTCGTTAAACAATAAATTAACATTTCTTTAAACATTTCATAAATTCATAAATTT
>JAPMOR010121942.1:104164-147796 GCA_026543865.1 Argiope aurantia | reverse complement strand
GAAGAATTTGTAATGGCATATTCATACATGTACAAGAAATAGGAGATACATTGTCCCATCAGGTGTTTGAGCAGCAAGTACGGACCCATCCAGGATTCCTTCCCATAATTTCATTTGGAACCTCTGTTGAGATTTTTCAAGGAAAACTGGAATGTAGACAATCTATCGCCCACATGTGTTCATTATGTATGCTCACAATTTCTTTTGGACTCAGATATTGCAAATGTTTTTAGCAATGTTTACCCTCTTTACATATTTTGCGATACTATGTTCCATTGCTTGTTTATTCTTCTTGAGGTCTCTTAACAAACCACAGAGCTTTTCAATATAGCATTAGAACACTCTGTATTTACCTTCCACTTTTGCTATCAAAATATTTCATGTCTGAATTTAAATTTAATTTAGTTTTTGAGACATCATAATAAGATTTGTCTGCCATCATCTTGTTAACAGCTCCTTATATGCAATTAAAGAATTAAATATTTAAATATGCATATACAATGGATATTAATTTATATAATTTTAACATGAATATCTCAGGATTTCAATTTAGAAACCAAAGTCTTTGGCCTGACTTGAACCGTCGACCTGACTATCCGGAGCCATAAAGTTATTCTCCAAGCCATAGTAGCACGCATAGAGGCCGTCAAAATGTGACAGTATATAAAGTGAAATTATTTTGATTTATTTCTGCACGTATCTTACGTATCTTTTTAAAACTATAATGATGTAATTATTTCACTAATTTAGCTAAGGTATAAGTATATATATATTTATCAATACTATTATGGCGTAATTGTTTCAATAAATTAGATATTTTAAGATAAAATATTAGCATTATGTTATCTCCCCAACATAAGAATTCTTTTCATGCCATTCTTTAGTTAATAAATTGATGTACCTACACTTTTAATTTAATTTGGCTTTGTTGATAGATTTAGTCCCCATGAGACTATGCAGAAGAACAATATTCTTCTACCCTTATACAACTCACAATTGCCTTCTAACGAGAGCTATATTAAATATAAAAGTTTCTACTAAATAAAATCATGCAATTGTTAAACATTTTTGTTATGATCTTTCATAATATTTTTAACAATGTTTTAAACAAGGGTTGCAAATAAGAATCTTACCTTCCACAAGGAGTTCCATATCAGCGCGGTCTTCTCCCACTGTATTACTAACATGGCAAGAATATCTACCAGCATCATTGCGACTGACTTTATTAAAAATAATAACGCCTCCTTCTTGTCTGACTGATGAATCGAGATCAGACAAAATTCTTTGACCACCTGTCGAGCGATGCCACCTGTAAATTGGAACCGGATAACCTTGTGCAATACATGTCAATGTTGCACGATGTCCAATGGTAGCTTTGACGCGCGTAGAACGGCGGATAATGCGTGGAGGTTGATTGTGATGAGGTTCTAAAAGTAAAAGTAAAAAAATAATATTTGTAATGATATTTAAACATTATCATATTCAAATGGAATCAATCCAATTTGAGTGTCATGTTTGATTTATTGTAATTGAAGCCATCAAATCTAATTTAATCAGAAATTTATATTACATGTTGTTACAACATGATTAATTTCAATGTATACAAATTTGAAAGATATATGATAAAAAGGTGTAAAAGGTATATGAAAGTTAGCATCTCTAATTTGATAGCAGAATGGATATAAATTGAAATACTTATATGCATACCCTAGAAAAATGGTTCCTTTATATGACTTTGCAAATGATTACATAAGAAGGTATTGTTAGTCTCTTTAAATATATTGTATTTATTAATTTATTTAATTTATTTTCTTTTCTGAATAATGTGCCGCATAATTCCTCTAAATGAACATACAATCCCCAACAAATTATTTCGATTTATCTGTTTCATATTTAGTAATATTCCAAAATTATAAAGGATGGTACCTAGTAATTTAAGATAAATTTTAAATTATTTTGTCTGTTGTCTAATTTAAGTTCCCTTAAAATATATATGAAGTTAGGGTTCAGTTGTTCTCATTTAAAATTATTCTGTTATTTCAGTAAATTCAGCTCATTCAGTTTTGAGTGTCGAAACGCTTCCTTTCTATTTATTTCCTGATATCGAATGTTTTGTTTACAAATAAATTCTAGCAAAACAGAATAAAGGTTTTGATGATTTTATATTTTTAGCTTAAGGTGTAACGTTGCATTTCTACTAAAATTCGATAGTTTGTAATTATTGGCACATGATATTTCCAGGAGAAATAAACATTACATTTATAGAGATGCATTTTTCCTAGATTTCCTCTTTTACTTTCTCTCAGTCAAATAAGACTAGTAAAAACTCGCTAATTCTTTGTATTTCTTGGTCAAACTAATTCTGTTGAGTTTTCTTTTTTATCTACCCTGATGAACTAAATAGTTTGTGTTATCTTAGAATTTATAAAATCTATAATGTTTAATATTTCTATTGGAAGATTCTTTTTCATCATCGTGAAAAAAATAATTTTCTGAAAAATAAACAAAGAAATGCAATGAGTTTTCATAATGACACTCAAACTTTCTATGATAGTGGTTTAAAAATTTCTAAAATATAACCTTGCCAATGAAAAATTGCAGAATTTCAATTAACCTGAAATTTTAGCTTCTACATCATCATTATTGCTAATTCATTTTAATACTTCCATTTTTTACAAATGTGTTCCTTTCATTCCAAGAAACCAATTACAAATGACATTAAAACTATAAATTTGATAAATGACTTGTAATAACTTTTACTGTAAATATTTAGCGTATATCTATAAGTATATTTATCAATACTTATAATAAAGCTCAATGTGTGTGTGTGTGTGTATATGTTGGCACTCTACAGGCCAGACCATTCAACCTACAGCTACCAAAGTTGGCATGTGTATACCTTGGAGGCCGGGAATGTGCACCTGGGGATTATTTTTTCGAATTTTTAACTAGAATTTTATTTATTTAAACATTAAGCAAAATTTTGGCGTGTTTCTGCTATAACTTCCGAAAAGCTCCTAGTGAGGCATTTCATCGTCTAAAAAACTTGAGAAGGATTGCTATTAATTGGGAAATGTTTCATCTGAGGGAATTTCATCATGTCAAGCGGTGCTCAACCTGCCAGGCTTTCACCCATACAGCCAACTCGGGCCAATGCAAAAATGATATTCCATTTTGCGGTCGCTGCAGCGGACGACACCACACCTGGAAGTGCATGTCTAATGAGCACTTCTGTATAAACTGCTCAGAGTCGAACAGACTCAATGGAACTAACCTGCACATCTACCATATGGCCATAGATCCACGATGCCCCTGCTACCAAAAAGCGCTAGCAGCATTTAAACGGACCAGAGATTATTAATGACAACTAATATCACTCTGAATTCGTCCTTCTCTAGCAATAAAAATTTAAATATTCTCCAAATTAACCTCGGCAGAACTAAAGCAGCAACTACCCACCTCCACCCTGCTGTGGTAAAATTGAAAGCGGACATTCTCTTGGTACAAGAGCCATATGTGTACAACAACAAAATACAAGGTTTGCCGATGTCTTGGAATATCTTCACATCCACATCAAATAAAGCTGCAATTTTTATTCCCCAAACCATCTATAAAGCAATTACAGTAGCTAAATTGGAAAATACCATAGCAGTCAAACTCCACACTGACAACAAAACTATAACACTCATTTCGGCTTATTCATCTCCAATAGCGGATATCAATGAAACTTTACAAGAGATCCAGGATATTATGAGAATGCTACCAAATGAAAACTTCCTTGTAGGAGCCGATCTGAATGGTCACAATCCTCTTTGGGGATATCATCGCACCAACACCAGGGGTGTTGCAATAATGGATTTCCTATTGGCAAATAACCTTTTTATCAACAATTCGTCAGATGCCCCACCTACCTTCACAAGAAATACAGATGTGGGTTGGCCCGATTTGACATTCTGTTCACAGGAAATGATCACAAAGGTAGCCTCTTGGGAAGTTCTCGAAGAACCATCGTTTAGTGATCACCAATTTATTCAGATAACAGTAAGAACAATAATTACTAGCCACATCTTCAATAGGTTTAAAACCCTCCATGGAAACCATAACAAATTCCAGAAACAGCTTCAGTATCATGTCGAAGAACTAATTAACATAATCAAGAACTGCAATACCCAACAAGAATTAAATGAATTTACCTCCCTTCTTCAAGCAACAATAATTCAAGCCTGCAATAAAACATATAAAATAAAGAAACAGCCATTGACTGAAAACCCAACTTGGTGGACAGATAAATTAGAAATAGAAAAGAAAAGAATTAAGGCTTTGAGGCGAAGGGCCCAAAGATCAAGTTCGGAGGAAAGATCAGAAAAATATTTGCAGTGGAAGACAGAAGCCAAAAAATATATGAAGAAAGTCAAGAGAGCCAAAAGCGTTGGTTGGAAAGATCTTTGCACTGAAGCTGCAAATCCATATGGGAAACATTTTAAAGCTGCCTTTAGGAAAACAATTCATCCATCTCAACTAACAGTCTTGCACAATATCAATCCAGAAGGAGGACACCAGAAAATAGCTCAGGATATATTAGAACAAATTTTTCCATTCCCAAATTCAACTCCATCTTTAACACATGAAATCACCACCACTCCTAATGATTGCCCTTTCACTGAAAAAGAAATAGCACAGGTCATTGATAATCTCCCTCACGGAAAAGCACCAGGATATGACGGAATTGATAATCTCATTCTAAAAGCAATAAACAAAAATTTCCCGACCCTCTTCAAAGAATATTTTAATAAATGTCTTTCACTAGAAAAATTTCCAGATCCATTTAAAATAAGCAATATCATCCTATTTCAAAAAACTGAAAGAGACCCTAAACTAGCCACGTCGTACAGACCAATAGCTCTCTTGCCCACTATAGGAAAAGTTCTAGAAAAATTACTCACACAGCGTCTTATTTATTTTCTAGAAACAAATAAACTCATCAACAATAACCAGTTTGGATTCCGTGAAGGAAAATCTATAGATGCTGCTCTTAAAAAGCTTGTAGAAAAAATTTATGATGGAAAAAGGGAAAAAGACAATATTCTGGTTCTTTCAGTGGACATCAAAGGGGCATTTGATAATATCCAACACCATTCAATAGTTAAATATCTAGATAAACTCCAATGTCCCCAAAATTTAAGAAACATCTTTGAAAACTTGCTACATGCCAGAAAAATAATCCTCAACACACAAGAAGGCTGGGCCATAAGAGAACAGAAGCAAGGCTGCCCCCAAGGATCGTGTAGTGGTCCAGCTCTGTGGAACTTGGTGGCGAACGATCTGCTTAGTAAAACCTGGCCTGCCCATACAACTATCCAAGCATTCGCCGATGATTTTGTTTTGGTAATTAAAGCCAAAACAAAAGAAAATCTAAGACAAAATACCCAAGAATCAATAGCACAATTCGTATCCTGGGCTGACATAAACAATCTAGAAGTGTCCACGGAGAAATCAAACTTTATTCTGTTTAGTAAATGGGTAGCAGGACCCAGAATCTATTGGCAGGGAGAAAGAATAAAGCAGACACACGCCATTAAATACCTAGGTGTCCATATTGATGATAAATTGAATTGGAATACCCATCTCAAGCATTTAGCATTGAAAGCGCAACAACAACAATTCAATTTTCTCAAAATAGCTGGCAAATCCTGGGGAATAACACTTCGACACAGAAAATTTTTGTATAAGACAGTTATTGAAAGGATGCTTGCACACGGAGCAGGAGTTTGGTGCCTCCACCCAACGGTTAGATTAGCAAGAAAGCTCTCTTCCATCCAAAGAGGCTTCCTGTTAGCAATTACAGGAGCATACAAGACCACGCCTACTGCAGCACTTCAGGTTATCATCGGCTTGCCACCACTTCATCTGCAGCTTCAGATGATGGCAAGAATAACTGAACTGTACAGACTTCGTGGAATCCTACATGATATGCCACATATCAACCCATACGAGTATGAACACAGAGCTACGGGCTGGACGTCACATCCTTCCAAACATCTCCAACCACATCAAATTTCTTTGGAAGACGGAGGGTCTCAGAATTTAGTACTCGGGATCTATACCGATGGATCAAAATCCTCAGCAGGAGTTGGGGCTGCATTTTGTGTCGTGCAGGATGCAGTGACTATACACCAATGGTCAACCAGCCTATTGAAAGAAAATACGGTCTTCCAAGCGGAATTACTAGCACTCAATAGAGCAGTCAAATACGCAACCTCTCTTCCTACATCAGATCCAGTTACTATTTACGTCGACAATAAAGCAAGTATACAAGCCTCAAGTTCTCCAAAATCTAATAGCCAATTAGCAAGAGATACATTTTCACTTCTTCTTGCAAATCCTCACATTACAATATCATGGATCAAGGCACATGTAGGCTATGCAGGGAATGAAGCGGCGGACAAACTAGCCAAAACAGCGGCTATTGCTAATCAAGATCAGAATATAATGAAGCTCCCAAGATGTCATCTGAAGAAAATCCTCCAAACCGATATGATGACAAAATGGCAAAAGGAATGGGAAGAAGGCGAAACAGGCCGCTCCACATTCAAAATAATATCGAAAGTTTCTCTCTACGCGGCCAACTGGAACAGAGCGGATGTCCTTTTCTTCACTGGACATGGCCCATTCCCGACATACCTACACAGATTCCATCTGGCCAACTCTCCTTACTGTAGCTGTGGGGAAATAGGATCCCCAATTCACTATGCCACCGAATGCCTACTGACTGTCTCATGGCACATGAGAAAGCCAGAAACAAATCTGGAGGAAGAATGGTACAGGAGAGTTGCATCGAATACCCTATCACGCGGAAAGATCCACTCCATAGTAAACCATATTCATAAATACCAAGACCTTTTCAAGACTACACAATAGCTGAGACCAAAATGCCTCTTGTCAAAATCAGCCGAAATTATAACTTCAAAAGTCCCTCAAAAGTGCAGTTCTCACGAAGGAAACCAAAACCACAAGACTCAGACGGACGTTACAGATTTCTGACTCTTCAGTGATTATTTATATGCTTATACATGTCATACAGATGTTCTCAATGTAACTTATCAATTTTTTTTCAGTAGGTAATTTCGTTTCCCTGTAAGTTCAACCCATAGTGGCCATTTGTTTCAGTATTCTTGTCTCCTCCATCCAGTTATTACTTCACCAAAAAATTACAGTCGCGTAGGATTTGACACCAATGGGATTCTCTGGAGAACCCCGGATGGTCTGTCGTCTCTTTCTTTATACCAACAATTTTTTTTTCCTTTTTTTTCCTTCCTTCCATCTTGTGCTTATCCAACTGGTTAGATAACTTAGTGTTATAGGCACCGGGGGCACAGGATGGCGTTATGTTATGTTATAACTTCCGAAAATATTACCGCACAAAAAAGATTTTTTGCATCAAGTTAAAGATAAAAAATTTATCTTTTAAATGATACTGATGTTTTAATTTTAAAATTAAATTTCTATTTTTAATGAATTTTTAAATAAATATTTTAACTATGTTTTTCAATAATTTTTTTCGTAAAAAATAAAAATTAAAATTAAGCACGTTTCGCATTCATAGGAAAAAAAATTAGCTTTTTTCAAAGTGTTGCCGTCACATTGATTAAAGCTCCAATTAAAAATAAATAAATCTTTTTGGAAATGAAATCTGCAAAAATATAATTTTCGGCACGTGTTTGCAGGAAATGAAACAAATATGAAATATTACTTTTTCTAAAAAATAAATTCAAGAAAAATTATTTTATGATCTTTTACACTCTCTATAAAGGGTGTTTATTTAGTCCCGAACCCATTTTGATGTTTCATGACTCATAAGATAATGAAGATATAAACAAACTTATGGTATTTATTGATGGATTAACTCATATATTTTCCTTTTCAGGTTTGAATATTTTTAAATTTGTAAATATCGTCTGCGCGTGTGCTAAATTTCAGATAATTTCATTTTCCAGTCTAAATATCTGTACTTTTCTAAATTTCGTCTGCTTATTAATTGCAATTTTTCTCTTTTGTTTTTGGCAACTATAGAAATGTTATGTTTACTTTTGATGTGTTCGTTCTATGTAGTACTTTTGTATGTGATGTTTTATTCGAGCGAATATTAAGGAGAATGTATACGCCACAAGAGAAACCACAGATTTTATGGTGGTCATAGAATTAATTTCCAATCAACTAAATCACTGCCTTTTAAGAGTTAATTTCCAATCACTTAAACTGACTGATTTATAAAAATTTGAATATCACTATTCAATAAAAAAAGGATAATTTTAGATTTTCCATCGATCGCTTCAAAGATAATACGCCAATCAGCGCGCAGGTTTCTCAAGATTAATTGACCTAAGATTATGAAAATGTTGAGTTTTTTTTAAATTTTTAACATTCAAAACTTCATAAATAAGTCTTAGTTGATCACGGAAAATAGAAAAATTCATTCATTTATTTAAAATTTGGTGTGTCCAGAATATTTCTCAAAATATGATACCTTACTGCATTAAATTTAGACTTCATAATTTTTGAAATATATTTATAGGCCGGAAGAAAATATTATTATTGATTTCATTTCAATCCTTTTGAAAGCAAAACTAAAAACTGAATTTTATGCTGAATCTGAGAAGTTTTTGTTGAATTATTGTTTGAGATATTACATAAGTTATGAAAAATATTTTGCAGTTAACATAAGACTTAAATACCGAGCGACTCTGTTTGCAATACTCACATTCAATAATAATAATAATTAATAAATAACAATAAAGATGATAAATAAAATAAAACGCTTGGTTTTATTAAAAAATATCTTAATATTAATTGCAATTTCATCATTTCCATTTTAAATTCAAGTTGAAGCTTTGCCGGAAATGACAACAAATTAGCAAAATATATGTAGTAAATTGAACGAAACGATCTAAACAGTATAAGTTTGGTAAGACTATCAAAATTTGAAGATTAAAAATGTTTTGTTTGAGAATCCTTTAAGAGACCAGTTACTTAAAATATTTAATTGAAAATTGTAGCGAGCGGTAATACTGTCGATCCGGCTGGTCGCTAAAGGCGGCTAGTACTTATAATAAAGCTCAATGTGTGTGTGTGTGAGAGTGTGTGTTGGCGCTCTACAGGCCAGACCATTCAACCTACAGCTACCAAATTCGGCACGTGTATACCTTGGAGGTCAAGAATGTGCACCTGGGGGTTATTTTTTCGAATTTTTTAATTATAATTGTATTTATTTCAAAATTAAGCGAAATTTTGGCGTATTTATGCTATAACTTCCGACAATATTACCGCACAAAAAAGTTTTTTACATGAAGTTAAAGATCCAAATTTTATCTTTTAAATGATACTAATGTTTTAACCTTAAAATTAAATTTCTATTTTTAATGATTTTTTAAATAAATATTTTAACTATATTTTTCGACAATTTTTTTCGTACAAAATAAAAATAAAATTTCTGCTGCACGAGCACGTTTCGCAGTCATGGGAAAAATAGCTTTTTTTCAAAGTGTTACCATCACATTGATTAAAGCTCCAATTAAAAATAAATTAAATCTTTTTGGAAATGAAATCTGCAAAAATATAATTTTCGGCACGTGTTTGTAGGAAATGAAACAAATATGAAATATTATTTTTTCTAAAAAACAAATTCAAGAAAAATTATTTTATGATCTTTTACACTCTCTATACAGGGTGTTTTTTTAGTTCAAAAGCCATTTTGATGTTTAATAACTCATAAAATAATGAAGATATAAACAAACGTATGGAATTTATTGATGGAATAACTCACAAATTTTCCTTTTCAGCTTTGAATAATTTTACTTTTGTAAATATCGTCTGCGCGTGTGGTTAATTTCAGATAATGTCATTTTCCAGTCTAAATATCAGTACGTTTCTAAATATCGTTTGCTTATTAATTGCGTTTTTCTCTCTTTTGTTTTTGGCAACTATTGAAATTTTATGTTTACTTTTGATGTGTTTGTTCTATGTAGTACTTTTGTATGTGATGTTTTATTCGAGCGGATATTAAGGAGAATGCATACACCACAAGAGAAAGCACATATTTTATGGTGGTCATAGAGTTAATTTTCAATCAACTAAATCACTGATTTTTAAGAGTTAATTTCCAATCACTTAAACTGACTGATTTATGAAAATTTGAATATCACTATTCAATGAAAAAAGGATAATTTTAGATTTTCCATCGATCGCTTCAAAGAAAATACGCCAATCAGCGCGCAGGTTTCTCAAGATTATTTAGCCTAAGATTATGAAAATGTTGATTTTTTCTAAATTTTTAACATTTAAAACTTCATAAATAAGTCTTAGTTGATCGTGGAAAATAGAAACATTCATTCATTTATTTAACATTTGGTGTGTCCAATAATAATAATAATTAATTAATAACAATAAAGATGATAAATAAAATAAAACGCTTGGTTTTATTAAAAAATATCTTAATATTAATTGTAATTTCATTATTTACATTTTAAATTAAAGTTGAAGTTTTGCCTGAAATGACAGCAAATTTGCAAAATATATATAGTAAATTGAACGAAACGATCTAAACAGTATAAGTTTGGTATGACTATGAAAATTTGAAGATTAAAAATATTTTTTTTGAGAATCATTTAAGAGACCAGTTACTTAAAATATTTAATTGAAAAATGTAGCGAGCGGTAATACTGGCTAATCGATTGGTCGCCAAAGGCGGCTAGTAAGTTATAAAAAAAGAGAGTCTGTAGAACTTTCTCTGTACCAAGTAAAAAAACAACAATCTATTAGTAAATATTTAAAAACATTTTTGAATTCGAAAAAAGAATGAAACATACTTTTTTTATTAGTACTCTGAACGATTTAAACTCCTCAAATTTCCATTTTAAAATTTAGCTTTGAGAACAATTTAATACCTATAAATATTTTAATTAATTTTCATAGCCTAATTTTTTGAAAAGATCAAAACTCTTATATAAACTATTTTTTGGTAGCATAAAATGTTAAACTAATTAATTTCCATCACTTTCAAAACATCTAAATGGTTATATCAATAGTAAAATGTTTTAAATACTATTAAGATTAGGTATATAATTCAGATATTCTGATTACTTAAACTATGGTGAAATTCTGCGGACTTTCTCTGGATGTTTGCATTTATTGAACAATTATATTTAAAAACCGGTCTCTTATTTACATTATAAAAGGAATCCTCAATTCTGATTTCTGACAAATATCAGAAGGATTTACTCCATTATGATTTTACATTAAATATTAAAAGATAAAGAATTCATTAATTTTAATAATAAACTTATTAATTAATTTTATTAATTTATTATTCATTAATTTTATTAATTAATAACATGATAGGATTGTGCTGTTTTAGACTTTCAAACCTTTCTTATCATTGTAGCTGAAAGTGGTACTGAAAATTCTAGTTGCATATTGCAGTAATTAGAACATTTATGGAATCTGCGGAATCTGCATAAATTGTTCAAAAAATAGCGATCAATCCCTGTTACTTGATCAGTATCTAAGCAGGGATTTTTTTTTTTGAAAATGCATATTTTTGATTTTTATCAGAATAAATTTTTAAAAAGACTTTGTTTTGTTTGAATTTATAAGTCATGTACCTTGTAGGTGGTTATTCACTATTCATTCAATTTTTTATAAATTCTTAAAAGCTAAGTCCTTTAGATCAGGTATAAATTAAATCCTGTCGGGGCAATTCGGCAATGTAATTGTCAGGGGTCCTCTTTTCTCTTTCAAGTTAACAATTTTTTTATGTACTTTAATTTAATCTCCACGTAAAAAGTTGTAAGTAGCGAAGTTGACAAAAAGAAATAACAAAAAACAAAAAATTGCTTGTCCTTTTTAAGTGAGCTGGCTTCAGTACCTCTGGTATAAGATATTCAGTATTCAAATTTACAAATAATTTAAATTAATTTATTTACAATTAATTAATTTAATAAACATTTAATTATTATTAATTATTTTAAACAAATAATTTAAACAATAATTTTAAACAAGAAATTGTAAATGCCATCATTTTGTATAATCTAAAAACTGCTTATCACAGGAATGATTTTTAAAATATAAAGCAGTGTATATTCTTTGAATTACAAGGCAACAGTATGAAGAGTTTGAATAAAAGTAGAAGAATGCTCTAAAATTTAAATCATACTTGATGCTAACATGAATGAATTCTCGAACATGTCCTTAAAAAATTTAATGAAAACAGAGCAAAACAAAATTAATTACCCTGAAAATAGATTAAATAGATGCCGAGATCAAGGGGCCTCTTAATCTTTAACCTCTAGATAATTGTCAATTTTGACTGTTTGATAATCAAGTACTACCTCAGATATATAGCAGCATGATAGTGATATATTAGGGCGTTGACATATTTGATAAAGCATTTTACATTTAAAAAAGCCTTCTTTAGAGTCAAACAATAAATCATATTTATTTAAATAAATGATTTAAATGAATATAATTATTAAAATATATGAGTTTATTGAATGAAATCATAGTAAAGGATAATTTAAGAAACAATTTTGTGTTTATACGAGCTTCCAAATTCCAAACCAAGATGTTTTGGAAAAATTACCATCAACTTAATCATATTATTTTAGTAATCTACTAGAGGTTCAAACATAAATGGTGTATGAACTTTTCAAACTTTCAAACCTACTATATAAATTCCGTTATCTGTTTATCTTAAATAATCTAGTTGTTCCTATATAATTACACTGGAACTAATTAAATACTATCTTGTGCCATTTTGTGAAAAGTAAATGAGGTAGGCAGTGCTCATTAAGAAAAGGTTCCGGAAGGTCACTGTTACTGAGCGTGACTTAAGACCGTAAGACCTTTCAGATCATCTTAGCATAAACTAAATATGGCGTAACTCGTTTACGGACCGGGTATATGCAAATAAGTTTAGTTTGAATTTTAGATTGTGGACATCCTTTAGAGTGCTTCTGGAGTTTCGTAAAATTCAATCCAAGCAGTATTAAAGACTGGTTATGCTGAAATATGGCTTATGCAGGCGTAATTAGTTGATTCCACACTATATTTTAGTTCAAATACATCATAACTTTATTTTAAAGTGCTGTTAATATCTTAAGAAAAGATAAGATGTATTATTATTTATTTAAAACATATAAGTATTTTGATGCGTTCTAAAAATTATTGAATCGAATTAAAAGCAAGAAAGATTTTAAATTAATTTTGGAATAATTTTACAAAAAAAAATATTTGTTTGATGATTTGATCAAAATATTATTGTTATTAATAACCAAATAATTAATTTGTAATTTAAAAATTAACTTTTCCTATCTCTTTTCACCATTTATAATTATCATTATGTAACAACAGAAAAATAATATTCTTGAAATAGGACCAAATTAAAAATTAATTAAATAAGTCAAATGATTTATGTATTAAAATATTTTTCAGATTATTAAATGAAAGAGAAAGAGGGATTTAAGATGTTATTTGATATTTTATGCATATCAAATATTACATTTATGAATATGTAATTGTCCTTTCAAAATTTCAAAATAATTAATAGAGAGTGATAAAGTTATTATTATTTTTATTATGTACTGATATGTTAAAAATCAAGGCAATACACAAATACAGATAGCAGTAGTATTGCGTACAAAATGTATAAATGGACAGTGCATTGGCAAGGCTTTCATTTATATTCTGATGATTCATGTGAAAAGTTTTTGGTCGTGATAATAAACGCATGGCGGAAATAAAGAGACTTTGAGCTTTGAATGCGGAATGATAGTTGGTGCTAGATGCATAGAACATTCCATTTCGGAAATATTTTGGGAAATCAATATTTTGTGATCAACAGTGCCAAATTTGTGACGATAATACCTAATATCAAGCATATTCTCCAACTAAGGGCAAAGCAGTGATGCTAACAGACAAGAAGCACTCTATGAAATTATAGCAGGAATCAATGAGGGACGTAACTCTTTAGGACAGTGC
The DNA here is from genome assembly GCA_026543865.1 of Argiope aurantia. Lineage (NCBI taxonomy): Eukaryota > Metazoa > Arthropoda > Arachnida > Araneae > Araneidae > Argiope > Argiope aurantia. The sequence continues at coordinate 133,765 of JAPMOR010121942.1, read as the reverse complement.
AGCCAAATTTGGTTTTAATGGGTTATGAAAGCAGACGACCGACTTAACTGCCTTTACTAAGAGCATGACATCGCGTACAACACCTCTTCTGGGCTTCCTGAAAGGTTGGAACCTAGATGTTGACAGGAAAAGGATGGCTCTGTCATAAGCATCACGATTTCAGCTGATAAGAGTTGATGGTAGGATTCGAGTGTGACTCAGATCACACGTTGAACCCAAGTTGTCAACAAGGTCCTGTGCAGATTGGTGATGATACCATTAATTTGTGGGATGCTTTTACCGGAAATGGACTGTGTCCTCTGATTCAACTTTGTCAACCAATTACTGGTAATGATTATGTTCAGCTACTTTGAGACTATTTGCAACTAGTCCTCTTTGTATATCCAAAAATCGACGGAGTTTGTATGTATGGCAATGTGTTATGTCACTGGATCACAACTGCCATGGTTGGTTTGTAGATTATTCCTGTCAATTTTAGCAAATGATTTGGCCACATAAATTGTTTTACATCAATCCCAATAAATATTTATTACACAATTGAGAGGTATTCATTGTTCAAATCCTGCACCAGCAATACTTTCCCAATTATTGACTTCTAAAGAGGCAGCATGGGCCAATATTTCTGCGAGGATTATCAAACGACTTGTTGAATCAATGCAGGTCGAGTTGCTGTAGTTGACCGGACGGAAGGAGGGCTGACGAACTATTAGAAGGTATCCTATGTCTTTTGTCGCTTCAAAACATTTTCTAATCTATACAGTTATTGAAATGCCATTCAGAAAGCTAAATGTTATATAGTGGTTATATTTATCCATTCATTAATATTCACTAAGTTTTAAATTATTGGAAAGGTGTAGACTTCATAAATATGATAATCAATGGTTTAAGTTTTCAATTATTTTGCTGTCATCCTCTTTTTACATCGCTGTTGATTGATATACTTGGAAAATTTGTTAAAATTTATTTATTTTCCTTATTCGTTATTTTTAAAGTAAAATATATTCAACAATTCTGTTTCGTATATTTTATAATTTTTAACGAATCGCAATGTAATTGCAATGTATTTTAAGCAATTTAATTTATAAGAGTTCTTTTTCAGTTTTGAAAGCAACTTGAGATAGTAATTACAAAATTAAACTCACACACAAAGATATTTATACTTGTTTTTCGAATACCCATAAAATGTTTACACAATAATTATTCTTTTCAAAATTTTCTATTAAAATGCTTTCTTAAAAGCCAGGCTCCTATATTATATCAATAAATTAAGTACATTATATATATTATATTTCATAATTTATATTTCCCTTGTTTTATTGCTATGATCAATGTTTTTCAATATTTTTTAAAATTATAAATAAATATAATAAGACATTAATTCCATTGATAAATGAAGTGAAAGTTTTAAAATTGCAGGAATTTCTCTAAGATTATAATTTTTGGATGTCTGCGAACAAGTCATAAAGAATTTTATTCTTTTCTCATTTATTAAAATATTTACTTTCTAGGCAAGAGAAATCTCAACAGTATTTACTGATGAAAATGATAAATTTCAAATTAAATAGTGAGCATTTGACTAATCAAATTTACTAATTTGAAATGTAATAGCTGTTAACTTATTCCATAATGTAAACCGAAACAGTTATTAAGAAGATAAATTTGTAAGAGTTAAGAGCTATTTCATTTCTTTGTTTCAGTCTTCATCGTAAACATAGCTCTCTGGTATGCAGATTATATTTAGGAAGCAAGAATAGGGTGGATATGTAAATATTATGCAGTTTACGCTTATTTGGATAATTTCTGTGTAAACATAGAGGTCGACATAAAATGCTAAAGGAAAGTTGTATTTTGTATACAACGTTTCAAGAGTTTTGAAAAGAGTATTCTTCTGTAAACCATGCGTTTCTTAACAAACACACTTCAGTTATGATATTAAAAATGCTTCTATATAAGAATGATAGTGTAACATTTCTAATGAAAAATAACACTTCATTCATAACTAAAATTATGCAAGTTTTCACAACAAATTATCGAAATATTGCGTTGGATACCTATTATGTTTTGAAGATATTTCAATAAGTACTTGATGTTTATTTATCATTAATTCGTTAAGCAAATCTATTTAACTTTATGATTAATATAAAAATAATATTGGGAAAAGATTTTGAAAATAAATAATCAAACTATTTAAGAGATGAAGATTTGAAACTGATATTTCTTTTCAATGCAGAAAAATGACATATGGTATAAAAATAAGGGTAGCATGAAACACTTTCTTTATCTCTATGAAAGACATGGGAGCTGAATTGCACAAATAAATGAAAGTTACTTTTGAATATCTTATAAAAAATAAAAATTAGCATATTTAAAATATAACATTAATCTAAACTGAATTACATAAAATTAGCATTTTTGAGTTTTAAAATATTCACCATTCATTTCAATATGTGCACTTTTTATCATTAAACATTTTATGAAATTATTAATCGCTCATCAGCATAATCATTTCAATTATTTTAATTTTGTGTAATCAATGCAGTTATTGATACAGTATTTCTTTTCTGACAATCCGGAACCCTTATGCACTTTTTTCTATTAGCATTAATTTATTTTTGTTGTTTCAATTTCTTTTTTTTTCCCTTCAAAATTATTTTGCAGGGTATTTTTTCTTCTTTATTTTGCGCAATTCATCCCTATATGTCTTTCGTAATCAATCGATGAAATTTCATTTGATTCGATTCATTCATACGATATGTAGAACTTGCAATATCCTACTAGAGAAGAGAGTAATTTTATGGCGATCTAGAATGACAAATATTGCAGTTTTCCTAAAAAAATTAGTGTAATATTCTGTTTTTAAAAATTCTATGTATTTCGTTATATACTTACTAATAAATTAGTTACAACTGTAATTTAGGATTTACTTTCGAAATTATTCTTTATAATATTAATCGTTTATAACTGACGTACAGGTCACATTTTTGGTGCTTTAGTTAAAATAAATAGGGGTATATATTTTTTAATATATAAAGTTTGATTGATTAAATATTCAGCCAGTGTCTAAACAATGAATTTAGTTATATAAGGGAAACACTTTTCCAAAGAGAAACTAGAATCTCAGCTGAGCAAAAATATATCCGAAGTATACATGATAATACTGAAAGATCATTCCTGAATTTTCCAGGAGCATACATTCTGTGTTCGGCGCTTAAATTCATGAATTCCAATGAATCCAAGTCGTCAAATAATAGTTGAGTTGGGATCCAATGAATCAATATCTATTCTACATACACTATGTCTAAATTTTCAATGATGAGACTCACAATATGGAGAATTTGTAACAATTTTAATTTTGTTCTACATAGAAATGTAGAAAATTAATGGCCTGTACCTTTTCATTTGACTCAATTTATTTTTCTTTTACACCTTTGGTATTCTCGCAAGCATCAGTAGTAGCGATAAGTATTTCTGAATATGTCTCTAATATCTGATTTACATCTTACGTATCTGATTTTATTAATACTTATTTGAATTACTTAACAATATTTGATTTATTTTTTTATTCTTTTATATCTATTTAGATTATTTCACAATCTTTACAATATTAATAAAAATTTCATTCATGAATTTTATTTAGAAAAATGAATTTAAATAAAAAGCATAATATCGGATTAATTTTGTCTAAATTTTAATTATCTTCAGAAGAACAATCGAGCATAATTCTTCACTTTTCAGCTGAACCAATGTTTATTTATAAGGCATCATTCAATCTAGTCTACGTCGTCAATAGTCAGCAAACAACATGCAATTATGGTGAATTTAGGATTAGCAAATGGAAATTCTCAGAGCAATATTTAACCGCAATTTAGGGAGGTTCATTATACGAAGGAATTCCGAGACAGTAAATAACAAGACAGAGCAAAATTCGCTTTCTTAGATATAATTAGCAAGATACAACTTGGAATTCATGATCCTCATGCATAAATAAAGATTTTTCAAACGTTCTGCTTATTTGTATAGAGAGCAGCCAAAGTGTGGGTAAAATATGCAATAATGAAATGCGAATAGAAGAAATTCTTCAAAGTATTTCATAGCCATAGTTTTTTTTTTTTTTTTAACTAAGATAAATTTTATCTTCAATGTATGTGAATCATTATTTTTTTTAATGGAAAAGAAATTGCAAAACTTTCATATGCAGCGAAGATATCAGTTTTTTTCGGGAATTTTTTTCTATGGGTAGTTTAAATTTTAAGAAACTGGAGGAATCATAAAAACTCCTCATTATCTTAAGCAATATTAAAAAAAATAACTGAAGTGATTTTCTTAAGGGGTTGTATATTATTGTTTTTTGACTGAAAATAAGTGATTATTTGCAATGGTGATTTGAATTTGGAATGTAAAAAAGTTATCTTGAAATCATTGTTTAAAATAAATGTTGCATTCAAAATTTCTACTTCAAATATTCTCTTAGCGTATTCTTCTCTTAGCGTAAATTTTTCTTAGCGTAGTGTGGTGCATAGAGCCTATTCTTGCATTTGAATTAAAAAAAAACAACTTAATGATTATGCTATGAATTGTAAATTCTAATTTTTAATTTATGTTAGTTAATTTATCGTAAATTTAGAATTAATTTTATTTTTAAAATTTGATTTTTTTCAAATAATATTTAGATTTTTTTTTTGTACTAAAGCATATGATCTTGAATAAAATCTCTAAAAGAAATTCAATATATACACAACTCATAATGCCTCATTTCTAAATTTTCATTTGTCTATGTCAAGACATATACTTATTTAGCAATTTTTTTGCAAGTTATATTACTTTCTAAATGGCACTGTAATTGAGGGTTTAGATTTGCATTTTGTTTACTTGATAAGCAGCCTTTCAAACGTTATCCTATCATGTTTACGATAAATTTATATAAATATTGCAATATTTATTATTATGTTAATTTGGCTCCAATCATGTTGCAGGTACTTTGTGTCCATTCAACAAAGAATAAAATTGAATGTTGATGCATCAAGAAACCGAGGTCTTGTTAATGAACTAGTACTGCACAATAACTTATTGAATATAAATTAATTTTATAAAAAGAGAAAAAAAATCTTTAATTCCTCTCTCGCTTTTTTTAAGTTTGGAATTGGATCCGAAAGATATTAAGAAATTGAAAATAAAATAATCAGAATAATATTTCCCAAACTAATGAAATTATGTGTCATAAAGTAGTGAAAAAAACTTCAGAAATATAAAGGCAAATGATTTGAAGTTCTAATTAAAAGTTTAATATCTTTAAATGGTTTTTAATAACATAACGAAGTGTATATACTGTGCTATTATAACACCATAAATGAAGATTATATTTCATATTCACGGCAATTATAGGTTTTTCAAATGAACTTCATTTCATACACTTGCTGAAACATGGTACGGCTTTTATTTAATGAAAAATAGCTGTAATTAAATTCTCTCAAATATCATGCTAATCAATTTTCTGCATATTTAGCTAGTTATTATGCAGTTTTTAAATTTTTAATCCAATGATATGTATTTTTATTTACCTGTTACGACAATTTTGGAGTAATTTGTGCTAATTTTCTTTTCCCTCGTAATAAGATTTTCTGTATGACAGCGGAAGCTGAAACTTGAGTCTCTCTCCGATACATCTCTGAAATATAAATCTCCATTTTCCAGCATTCCATATTTTCCTATGTAAATTTAAAAAAATAACATAAAGATTTATTTCATGGTTTTAGTCGTACAGATATTTGCTAACATTCTAAACGAACTTGGTCCAAATGATCTTCTTCAGAAATTCAGAGAAATTTTGTAAACTTATGTGATCTAAACTTCATTCCTTCGGTTATCAAAATTAGTTTTAAATCATTTATAAGAGGTCTAATATACAAGTGATAAATATTTAGCAAACAAATATTTTAATTTAAATAAACTAAAAGTGAAAAAGTGTTGAACCAATGTGAGTTATTTAAATACAGTTAAAATGAAAATAATTATTGGAAAATCCAACATTATGTATAGAAAAAATGTAAAAATATAGATAGAAATAAATTGAAGATTTATTTGTAAATTTAAGTCAGTATATACCAATCTTAAAAAGTGAGCATATTTCTGCTAATTTATTAATATGAAAAATATGCATTCATTTGAAATTTTAAACCAAATAATAATTTGAAATTATGACATTTTAATATTAACAATCAACAAATTGTGTAAAGTAATTTTTAGGAAAATAAGAAAATGCGCGGATTTAAAAAAAAATCATAATTATATTTTTCTTCTGTCAGTTACAATAAGAATCTGTTAAATTTAAGTAATCAGAAAAGACCATTTTTCAAAGTTCCTAGAATGAATTAGCTTCACTTTCATAACTACGGCATCATATACAAAGACGATGCGATAGTTTTACATCATTTTGTTTGGCTGAAATAACATTTGTCACTAAAAGCAAATTTTAACATTTATTTTGAGAACAGAATATTAATTAATTTAAATATCTTGTCAGGAAATTGAAATAAAAAGATAATTACATTTATTCACCATTCATTATTAAATGCCACTCTACTGAATATAATAACGCATTTGCAGTAATTATATTACATTTAAAAATAAGAACTGTATTAAAACCTGAAGTTTGTCAAAAATTTAAAATTTATTAATTTTATTTGCCAGATTTTATTACTCAGATTATTATTATAGTTTTTCAAATTCTTCTTCAAAAATCATATTTCTACTGATTTTTTAAAAAATTAGATCTCAAAAAAATTTTTTCTTTACAAGAATTAATTTTTTTAATCTGGTTTATTAATTTATTGTTTTCTTTTACTTAGACTAACTCATGATGTTGTTAAGTGCCATCATTTCCTAAATGAATGTAATATTGGGAATCCTTCTCAATCTTAAACTCGTTAACTTTAAGAACGTTTATATATTGTTTACTGGACATTCAGATCGATTATACTGACCGCTGATGATTCCGGGTGTAATTAAAAATCCATCAACTCTTTCCCAAGATGTCACTCTGACATAATCGCTCACGAAACTGGGCACGGGACATCGTAGGACAGCCATATTGCCTCGTAGAACAAATTCATCAAAGAGGTGTATTTCGTATTTCTGGTTGACAACTGAAATGAGAAAAGAAAAGAAATATTATTAGATAACGAAACAAATCATCCAACCATTAAAAACGATTCTTTATCAGTATCAAAAGAAAAGAAAAAATAACCCTGAATGTTCCATACCACATACAAAACAAATTCTTCTGTATAAAGGTTGGCAAAAAAATGCTTTATAATAATTATAGATAAGCCTTATATTCTAGAGATTAAAATCAAAAGGATGTTAAATGGCATAATTGCAATTTCTTAATTTTATTTTCCACATTTATAGGATTCTGTATTTTTTTGCATATTTTATATTTTTAAACAGATATTTAAATAATTTTATAAATAAATTGAATAATTTAATTCTAATTTCTTTTAAAAATAGGGACTAATGTTTGGATCACTTAATTTTACATTTCTTTTCATTCAAAAAATTGACACTGGTTTATTATTCTCATTCCTTTAAAAGAATGCTTTAAACTTGATTATTAAAGTTTGAACTAATATTGATGGATTAAACAAACATCTCATAAATTGAATGATTTATTAACATTTTTTATCACAATTGCTAAAAGTCTTCATCATAAGGGTGATGAATGGAATTATTCATAATGCTGGGTTTAATAGATCTGCACTAATAGATCTACTAAAAACTCGTTTTGTGTGAAATTGAATATGCAATTTATCTAATTAAGGAAGAAAAGTCAAATAAGATATTTTCCTCGACGCATTATTTGAATGTATCTTCGGATACGCAAATCTATCTCTGTAAATAATATTAAAGAGGAATCTCTAAGTAATTTTTAATCATAGAAATTAAGAAATCAAATTGCACAATCGCTTCACCTAAGGATAATTTATTATGCGCTTGCATAAGGATTGAAAATCCTACCATTTAATTTTTCCAAAATCATACTCTTTTGAAAATGTATTATGAGTATTTAAAATATTTTCATTTTGATAATCAGTTTATTAGTTAATTAATGTTGTTAATATATGTATTATGTAATTTTAATAAACTGGCAATTATGTATAATTAAGACTAATTAATTTACAATTCTGCATACTGATCTAATGTAATGTTACGTTATGTATATTAATATTAATGATCATGTATAATTAAGACTGACTCTTAATAACGAATAACTTTAGCGGCGACAATGAATAATCGTATACATATTAATATACAATCACTTGATTAATCACATTTAACACACTCACACACACACACTCACACACACACAAAGAGAGAAAGAAAAAAGAGATATAAGAAAATAATTATGTTTAAGAGAGTATTTTAATTCAAATTATGTAGCACTCCTATATGCACACAGACACATACGCGGGCGTTCAAGCATTCATATATACACACATATAAATATTTATAATGAAGGTAATATATTTTTTAAATGAGATGCATAATTTTCCCTTTAAATTTTAACTTTATTTTTCTTCTTCATGATTTAGAATTTTTTTAAAAATTTGTTTATACCTTTTGAAATACTTTTATTAAATCCATGCAAAAAAGTAATACTCTCATATCACCAAGGCAGAGACAATAAAAAAGAGGTTTTGTGTGTGCATTCATGGATAATATATGTTTATAATTAAATTTTAGTACAATAAAGCGGAGTATTTATTGCCCATGCCTTATTTTGAGTGGCATTGGTCGAACTTTTCGTAGTTAATATTACAAATATTAGACCCTAAGAAGGTAGGGAAGCCAAAAACAGGCACATTACTTATTTTGATAATTTTGACAGAACGGATATATTACTTTCCCATATCGTATATTTTAATATATCCTTCTTTTTAATTGCGAAGTTAACTGCAATATATAATTATGGTAATTTTGATTCAAGAAATTTTTATTGAAATATATTTCTTTTTCTTTATTAATTTTAAAAATACAGTTTACTACATTCTTTGGAAACTACAGTTTACTATATTCATTAGAAAAAAACAACATTAAAAGGTTTTTCAATCAATTTTACTTCAAGGAAGACTATAGTTAACTATAGGTTTTATCATGTGGAATGCTGTAGCAAAACGCTGTTATTTTAGAATATTTCAATGGAATCATCATTTTAAATCCATTAAAAATAGAATTGTTGAATATACTCGATAAAAATAAGTAATTTAGCAGCTTTATAACTTGGTCAGTTTTATACTATACTTTTATACTTGGTCAGTTCTTTTGTGTAGAATGTTTGGCTTTAGCAATATTTTGTTAAATATTACTATTATTAAAATATTAATATAGAAATTGATGGAAAAGTTTCCAAACCACACACATATTGAATGAAACAAAATGAAACTTAATTAATTTTTAGCATTTAGAGCTTTTTCTAGTTGGATATTCTCTATTTGGAAGTATATACCTATTTAAAATGAAAAATGCCTAAAATGCCTATTTAAATGAATTAATTATTAGATAGCTTTTTATAGTATTAAATTCAGTATCCTTTTATAATATTAAATTCAGTGTCATTTTATAATATTAAATTTAGCATTTCACTCATAAAGTTTTAAACAATCATGCTTCTTTTAGTCAGTTATTAGGAACAACAGCTTTAAAAATACATTTCATTTGTATAAAACCATTTTGTGATATAAAGCTTGATAGAATTTTTTATAAAATGAAAAAATAATATTTTAACTTGATTTTAAAAATACGTTGTATTCAGTTTTAATATGTGTTGAATTAACCCCATATTAAGAACGATACATTAATTCATCTTAAATTGGTAAAAACATCTTTCAAATATTTGACTATCAATTTGCCTTACCTTTTCACATTTCTCAGAACAAAGATTCCATAGAGTACTTGCAACTTATACATAGTTATAATAACGAGTTTAAAAATATGTATCTTGCATCAAAAACATTGAAACCTGAAATGTTCGCAAAATGTTAATCATATTGCCTTTTATATATCTCAATTTTATCTCATGGCAAAGTTTCGCAATTTTACTTTTATTTAATTTCCTTTTATTATGGATTTTATTTTATCCAATGCCAAATTTCCTGTAACAAATAAATTGAAATATATATAACAGCATTGCTCCAATAATAAAACAGAAGAACCTCCAAATCCCTATAGTTCCACAAAATTATGCACATAAAGATTCTTTTTAATACATACAACATAAAAGCTAGTATGTTCAGCAATTGAGTTTTAAGCCACACAATTGTACATTCCACATAGACATAAAAAAAATAAAAGGCAGTCCTTCTCGAAATTCCCATTGAACTTTAAAAAAATATATATTCTTTCAGTTTGTTCTCAGCGACTATGAAATACAGTAAATGTACTCTGAAATACATAAAACATAATCTTCATTATACAAGCTGACTACTCAATTACAATATCTCGAAACATTTCCAGACTTTCAGTAACTTAATGACTTTCCAATCCAATCCATGTGGGCCTGAAAATGCATTAACACGAATAATATTTTCATTTATTGCGACCTTTTTATGACAATACCCCTGCCGCGAGGGAGTAGTTACTTCCCCAAATTTAATGGAAGGAACTTTTTAAATGTTCTTAAAAGCACTTCAATGAGTAATCGTGTTTTAAATCAGACGAAATGAAGTGGTTGGTGGTTCGGTTGATTACTTCCATGACCAATTAAAGTTATTGCTTAATCCTTTTATAGCTGAATTGATCGTATTTCAACCAGAGAGCATATCCATTTTGTGTAATATTTGTTCAATTTTGCTAGAATAGTGGCTGGTGTACATGTGAATGGATGGTGCTTAGGTTTTACAAAATTTATTTTTCTATTTCCTTAACGATATGTGTTTTGGGGTCAAGTTAATAACTTTTTTTATTATATCATTTCAATTTTAACTTTCTGTTTCAACTTATTAACATGTGAGAACATAATACTGTTTTGGTTAAGGGGTTTTGAAGCTCGAAATCGCGTAGGCAATGAATAAAGCATAAATGTCAATTTCAATCATTATCTTTTAATCGCATATATTATTTTATCTGTTTATACCAGTATTGCATATTATTATGTATGCTTCTTTGAAAGCATATGAGTTTTTAAAAGATTGGCGTAGAACTATGGAACTATGACATCATAGTTGTTATTTCATCTCAAAATCGGTCGAGCTCCAAAATTTTATTTGCCAGCTAGAAAAATTGAAAATGAAAGCTTAATATATATGTATATATATATATATATATATATATATATAGAGAGAGAGAGAGAGAGAGAGAGAGACTGAGAGTAAAGTATAGGGATTGTTTCAAACAGGTTCAAATTGGTTAATGACTTAAATTATTAAGACAAATAAGTACTTAAAAATAATAATGTTCTCACATGATAACTTGAAATTTACGATCGCAGATTTCATTTTAATTCTTATTTTTATTATATCTCATATTTAATTTCTTCCCATACAAGATATAATAAGGATGTTAGAATTATATAAACTTTACTTTGCAGAAAAATCCTTTTTAAGTAACTTTCATAAAGTTTATTTTATTATATTTTCAACATACATGATAAGAAACATATATCTCACTTGTCAGTAATTGACTACTCTTAGATTTAATCTATTTGAACTGTGATATTTAAAAGTAACCGAAGCTTCGATAAGTATTGAAGCTTCAGCTGCTGCATTAGTAGTAATTATGAAAGGCATTGATTACTTTTACTATCTAAGTACTAGATCAAAAAGCGTCGTTCCCTGTCTTTTGAAGAGAGTCATTTTTATATTCTTAATACTTTTCTTAAAACTTCATTCTTTTTACTATTTTATATTACTATTTTGGAGTACTGACATATGGAAGATACCAAAGTTTTTTTCTTCTAAAATATATCTTTCTATATCTGTATCTAAAATATACTTTATATATCTATGGTCAATTTTCTTTTTCACTTTTAATATCCCTATAAACCTTAAGGTAGTGGAACAGTAGCAGTTTTTTTATATTCAGTTGCCGTCTATAATGCACAATTTTGGCGCGTTTTATGTAGTTAAGTAATCATGCAGATAACTAGAAACGCTTTGAAAATTCCAAAATGTTCAGATATTTCATCATTTTAATATCTCTTAAAACATTGTTTCTGAAGGTCACTTGCAGATGTTTAATAATGTTTAAATAATTATATATCAAAGAATCATTGCATATTTTTCGTAAATTATTCTATTTAATTGCTTCTTCATTTCTTAAAATTTAATGTTACAATTTGAAGAAACCTTATATCAGTATAAGGATATCAGTTTTTTGCAGTCAGAAATACAGTTTCTGACATACAAAACTGTGGAGCAATATATGAATTAAAAAAATTGTAACTGAGTAGATATATTTAAAATTTTAGGATAAAATATTAGATTTTTAAGAAATTTTCAAATCTTATTATTATTTTATGCAATTGTTTCTGTAGATCACGTGACTCCTACACAGACTGATTTAGGTACCTGTATATAACTAAAATTTAAATGAAAAAAATTGTACTAAATTGCATCCAAAATCAAAAAAGAGAAATTAATGTAGCAATGGACTTTAGTGATTGTATTAATATAATATAAAAAATATAAAAAAAGTGAATGCAAAACAAGGATGCAAAATTGTGCTGAAAATGCGAAATAAATAGGAGGGGAAAAACAGGGGGATGTATTACTCCTCCCATTCCACTGTTTATTAATAAGTCGATTTTTAGAAACAACTCAATATAACAGTCCTTTACCATATCATAAGACTAAATTTCAGATTTTCAAAATACCATTGGGAACAACAAACTTACTAAAACACTTTCTTAATAATCGTAATACTTTCTTATTAATCAAAAATACTTTCGTATTAATCAAAAATACTTTCGTATTAATCAACCTAAATATTAAGAAAATGTTTATTAAATATTTATTTATTTGAAAGCACTGGACATATTACAAGGTGTGTTCAAAGGAAAAGGTACGAAAAGGTACTTTGGATGTAAATGAAGACTTTATTCAAAGTATACACCATAAGCCTGGGTACAACAATACCATTGATTAACGAGCCGAAGGATTTTTTGCTCCCAGAATTCTTGTTGCAGTTACGAGACCCAGTCCTTCACAGCGTCCTTGAGTTCGCCATCCGAGTTAAAGCCCTTCCCTTTCAAATGTTTTTTCAGGGGACCAAACACATGAAAATCGCAGGGAGACATGTCCAGGCTAGTCAGTTCCGCGTGTGTGACCCTGGAGACGTGTGGAACGCGTATTCAGGGAGCAGAAATACAAGACGCGGTCTTTTGTTTTGATGGACCTGCGTAGTCAACGGAGAGTCTCACAGTACACATCGGAGTATGGTATCATGGTTCTTCTGTGTTCGAGGAATTGAACAAGTAGCTAATATACGACGGCGAACTCAAATGTGCCGTGAAGGACTGGGTCAAGGCCACAAGAATCCTGGGAACAAGGCAACCTTCAGCTAGTTAATCAATGGGATGGATGTCTTCATTTATATTCATAGTGTCGTTTCGTACCTTACCTTTCATTAAACACAATGAAAAAGTTATATTTTTGAAGAATATTAAACTATTATTTGATACAGTACCATTATTATTAATATTGTTTAATTACCAAAAAATCTCTTACAGTATTTATCATAGATATTAATATCATTAAACTGCTGCAAAAATTCATAGGGTATTCCAGTAATTATAAGTCATTTTCTGTGTCGTATTTTGTATAAAACTTATCTATTTAAATATTATATTTGCAAGAATTTATTGAATATTGTTTGCATGTTTAGTTTTATTTACGCTTTTTTTTCATTGGTAAATTGCTGTAAAGTGCCTAACTGCTTATAGCGAGATGAAAAACTAGTATAATTGCACTACCAAAGCTTACAATCTCAACTACATTTTTTAACGGTTTCAAATAAAATACATAATCTGAAATTTTTTCGTAAATATTTCTTACTTATATGTGTAAATTAAAATGTAAATAACACAGTTTACATGCTCAAACTTGAAATCATCATAGGAGGGATTAAAATGAAATGGTGCTCCTTGTTTTACTAAGTTTCATTTTTAAATATTTCACATGATGATACGTACAATTTTGAAACATTTTAAAATTTTACTTTAAGTAAATGGATGTGAATCTCACTGAATGACATTTTTACTGTCATTTTTCTTAGGAAATAAGATTAATGATTATCTGAAATTCTGTTTTAATATAATTTTTATAATTAAGATCTGTCTGATCTTATTTTATAATCTATGAGTGCAATTGTAATTTATGTGATGACGGCATAAATGCATACTGCGAAAAGAATGCAGGGTTAAGTATTATTTAAATTTTAAAGATACTTTCTTTCGGCTCAACATATATCAGCAACATTTCCTCGAATTATTACTTATATTAGTAACAAAAAAAAAACATAGCAACATAGTAGAAGTTGTAACAAAAAAATATTTAAAAGCTTAGTTGTAATGACATAACTATAAAAAAATGATTTAACATTTTTTTTTAATTTGAAAATTTTTGTTGTTTAGAAGCTTAATTTGTATGAAAAATAAAATCAACGAATTGAATTAACATTTACTTGACAAATTCAGGTAAGTGTATCAAAAGTGCGTAGCAAAATCGCATTGTTTATAATAATTAAATGAATTTAAATTATATTCAGCAATTTTTACTCCAATACAAATCCTATCGCATAATAATGAGTTACAAAGAGGACTAAAAACGGACTTTGTTATTTCTAATTATTTCTGCAAGTTATTGAGCTCATCAGGCGTTTTATATTTCTTATATAACTTTTTTGTCAAGAATCATTTCTCCAGCATCAAAGCTGATTCTCCAATTTCAAATCAGATCATCTAAGCATTTGTATTTAAAATTACAGTTACTTTTCAGAAATATTGCATTTATTTGAAATTACAGCTATCTAGTCTTTAAGTGATTTTAAGATTGTTTCCCAGTTAAATGGAGGATTTGCAAAATATTTTTGCAAATATTGAATGATACCTTCATCAAATATCATTAGAGATACAATTCTGATAATGTAATCACCATTTAAAATAAATATCCATGCTCGCAACAAATGATACGTATTGTATTCATGATCTTAAACATTTTCTCAATTATTTTTCCTAACAAGATGAAAAGAAAATCAAAATTATTCTTTAACAAGGTTTGCCGGTATTTAAAAAATTTTCTTAAGAGAAAATACAAATTAGTTTAGAAACAAACTTTTCAAAATTTTAGAAAGATAAGCGAAGGAAAATAGTCTGCCATTGTTAAATAAAAGCGTCTGTATAATCTTCAATTATAAACCACTCTCCATTCAATTGTTTCATATTTTAAATACAAAGACGTATTTTGATGTTTGCAGCAATTATTGTAAAAGGTAAATATTCATCATTGTGAAATACAATCATTTTTATATTGCATTACAAATGAAATTTGATTTAAAAGATTATATAAAAATGTCATCAAAATGTGTTTTTTATGCATTTCTTATTCCTTAATATATTATTTTGAAACAGGATTACATTTTTTTATTAATTAAAAAGCATGTCTTATCAACCTAATTTTTATTGCATAGACTTCAAACTTTCCAAAAACATTGTAAAACAAAACAAAAAAATCCTCATAAAATTCAGTAGATTAAAAAAATATTCCCTTTGATATATGTACGTAATAAAGATCAGAAAGAGTTCCTTACTAAAAAAAAACGAATCTTTAAAATATCAGTAGTTTATATTTTGTTTAAAACGCATCTCCTTAATTAATTTTGACTTTTGAAAGTGGAATTTTACTAAGTAGATAAAATGAGGAATTATAATAATAAAATGCTATAATTTCAGTCATTTAAGGTTCATTAAATAATCTTGTTTTTGAATCACTGTTTTAAAATTAATATTAATACAATAAAAGGAAAAGAAATTTCTTTCAAAATCTTGATTTATCATAGAATTTTAATCATAGATTTTGAGAAAAATTTACAAATTTTTCGGATTTTCTATCTGCTAAATCTTAAACAAAATATAAACTGAAATATTTAGCTGGTGATATTATTTAGGCATTATTCAAGAATCAAATGCTTTTAAAATCAGAAAAAAAGTAAATTTTCTGTTTTATTTAATTTTTGATATAATGTAGCTAATTAACATGATTTCATGTTATCATTAAAATCATATTCAATATAAATTGAATTCCTTGGTAATGCAGTAATATGTTTATAATACAGAAAAATATAATGGATATTAAAGTTAAGGATAATATACCAGATTTTCTTTACCAATAAGTTTCTTTCAAAAAATTATACGATTGCAAAAATTATTTACCTTCATATTATAAAAAATACACAACATTATAATAATACAATATCAATACACATTTAAATATCAGATATAATGAACACTCCTTTAAAGAATTCTATTTAAAATTCTTTTATAAAACTAAATTTACTAAAACTTTATTTTTTCTGTTAAAAAAAGTAAAGCAATAAAATTATCTTTTGTACACGCACTTTCAACCAAAAAAGAAAGGAAGTAGCCTCTAAAACTTCTTTAAAAAGAGACGACACTTTGAAGAGAATGAATTTCCTCTAATAGCAAGCCTTTCATCGCGTCTAGATCCTATCACGCGCATTCGAGCCAGAAAACACAAAAAGTGAAATGGTGTGTTCATCCAATTTGTCCTACAGGGCGTAAAACTCTCCCATCATTTTACGCCTACTCTAATATCACACAAAACTGCATCCACTCATCCATCTACTCGCCCGCATCAAAACGTGCTCTCCAATTCTTGATTGTACTAGTTAAGCGTGGACTTTTGTTTAATGTACAGGGCCCTTACGGACTCGGCGAAAAGAAGGGCCGTAATTACATCGGAATAAAATGTTTAACGGGTATATTGCCATGAAGAGGAAAGATCGTGATGTCTCACTTTATCATGAGAGAGAGGGTAGGAGCTGTATTTGGCAAGAATGCAAAAGCAAAAAATAGGCTTTTGTTATTAAGAAAGAACTTGCAGGATAGTAATTTATATAAGAAAAATTCAATTTATGGAGAATTGTCATGATAATTTATGTTATTTAATTATTGCGTCTAAAATAAATTTCCATATTTGGAATTAAAGTTGCACTCTTAACAGAAATTGGGAAAAGGTGAAGAAATGGAATGACTTTTTATATCCCATTTCATACATTTGAACAAATAAGGTAGTGGTGTAAAACTTTAAATGTTTTAAATGCATCAGTAAATTTCAGATGAGTATTGGTTTATGCTGCTATTTATTAAATTT
The DNA here is from genome assembly GCA_026543865.1 of Argiope aurantia. Lineage (NCBI taxonomy): Eukaryota > Metazoa > Arthropoda > Arachnida > Araneae > Araneidae > Argiope > Argiope aurantia. Next base: position 116,384 of record JAPMOR010121942.1, on the reverse strand, counting down.
CATTGTTGTGTTATATTTTTTAACGTAATGTTGTAAATAAAAGGTAAGGTATGAATTCATTTCAATTCCTTTTATATTTTCAAAATACCACTCATCGTTTTAAAAGGATCAGAAAAATATTTTGTGAGGTACGAAGTCACATATACATACGTTTTGTCATAAATTCATGTCAATCTTTCACTGTTTTATATTTTTACTGGTAAGCAACTGAGCTTTTTGTTTTGAAGCAAAATTAAAGCACTTTTACGAAACCTTTATTGTTTACTCATTTAAATTATTTTTTTACATTTTTATCCATCAAGTTTAGAGCAAGTTTGAAAGGAAAATAAGCTTTTGCAAAACTCTAAAATAAATAATTATATACTTTTATTCTGAGGGTTTAAAAATGCTACAGATAAACAGAAAGCTACATTATTTTATTATGATTGTCATTGGTTTTGGTTTTGTGCATGCAATATACATTTACAATATAGATTTGTCCCATATTAAAAATAATGATAAAAATTATTTTGTTCAAAAACTCATATTTATTCAACATATTTTCCTTCAAATTTGCAATTTCAAATGTTTTTTTTTTGTTCAATTTGTATTTAACTTAAAAAGATTTACAATTATTATTAGACATTAATAAACATTTGAGGCGAAAAAGACAAGTATGATTTCCTAAATATAATGACTGTAGTAAAATAAAATAAAAATCATTTTTTTTTCTGATTAAAGCTAAGTTGAGAAATTATTAACTATGAAAGAAATAAACTTAAAAAAAAGTATTAATTTCTCACTAAAAAAATAATTATTTTTTCTAACATCTGATTTAACTCTAATATCTCCGCGTTTAAATCTTTAAATTCGTTTTTTTAAATTTTATTTTGCCTTTTCTGAAATTATGTCTACTACAAAATAATGAAAATCAAATTTATTTTATTCAAATACCTTGAAATTTTTTAGACGAACTGAGAACTCTTAACTTAATAGATTTAGGCATAGAGTTTTAAATATTTTAATTAGAACATTTAAAAAACAGTAAAAATGAAAAAAAATCAGTTATTTTCAACCGCATAAATTTTTAAGTAAACATTTTGTTTTTTAAAATTTATTTAGGTATCCAAAACTGTATGCCGAATTTCTCAAATATCATGAAAAGGACTCTTCAAAAAACAATTTACTGTGCTAATATTGAAAATTAAATTTAAAGGAGATTACAATAACTAGCTACTTTAAATGAAAATATTAGGAATTTTTAGCTTTGAATTTTAAGAAATCCAAATTTTTGAGAAGTTTACATTTGACCTTTCAAAAGAAAAAAAAAAAAAAAAAAGGAGCAGATTTTGTCGAAATTGTTGAAAAAAAGTTATTATTACCTCTATGAATTCTTTTGTAAAACTGTTGCAAATGAACATTGACATTTATTTTATGGTAACATAATATACATGTAATGTAATCAATAGCTAATTAAGTTTACAATCCAGTTTTAACAAAATAGAGTTTTTCCACGTAAAATGCAAAAGAATTTAGACAATGGATTATAAAATTTATGTTACTACACAATTTTGTTTTTCACAATGTAGTTGCAAAAAATTATTGATTTTAAATATTTCTTTCAGCATTCACTGTATTTACCAGTCATTGGTCAAATTTTAACGTACCAATAAATGTCAAATAATGTTTTATAATTCTGAAATAGCATATAAATTATTCAAAGTATGAGATTTTTGAAAAAATTAATTTTACATTTCAAAGGAATATCTAAAAAAACTATCTGCATAAGATTTTTATATATATTTTCAAAATTGTAATTTATAGCAATTATAATATATATTCCACAAATTTTGTGATTCCTACACTTAACAATTATAGATTATAATAATAGCAATAAATTATAGTATTTTATTCTATTTTCATAATATTTCGTAATAAATATTTATTAGTATTTTTTGTCAATGAATTAGTGTTTAAAATGCAAAATAATGATGCTTGGCGCGGCTTTTATCTTTTTGCGGAGAATAATTTGGTAATTTTCTGAAAGAATGTATATTTAAATTTATTAAATTGTGAAAATAAAAATTTATGTTGCATTTTATTATATTTTTTAATGCTAGATACAGTTGGAAGCTTTGCATTATAAAAAAATATCCATGGACAGTAATGACTTAGCTAATAAGAATAAAAGCTTAATTTCTTGCGAGATGAAATTTTATACCCATGTACTTAATAATGCTTCTTTTTTTTTCTTAATTTCATTGATTTCGTCAGATTTTTTTATTTTTACTTCCTCTGAGAAATTAGAATATTACTCTCAAAGAATAATCTTTACAAGAGCTATCTAATTAAGGATCAGTTTTTAATTAAACACTTTCAAAAGTTTTAATCTTACTGAAAAGAATAAAAGAAAGCTCGGACATATTTTTATGAAGAAATTCAATGGATATTTTGACCCTTAAGAAAGTTCATCAATTTTAACAAAGAAGAAATTTAATAGAGGGAATTATTTTGTATTAATCTTCGAAATTAAATGGTAAAAAATTAATCTTCTTAGGAATAATATTTTAATTACGATTCGCTTCCAGTTACTGTTATGGAGTTTTAAAGAACATATAAAGCTAATTTGTCACTCTGAATATTCAAGCTAAAAACAATCCAGGAAAAAAATAATATAAATATATCAGAAACATGCCTGTTCGAAAATTGAAATAAAAAAAAATCTAATAGGAATAACAATGACTTTGATTATATTTATTTTTTCATTTGTATATTTTGGTTACATGCACTTTTACAAGGGTGAATTTAAATACATTCCTTTGTTGTATGATCAAAATATTTTTATTATGAGAATTGTTTTTTTCTCTTAAAGATTTTTTTAACATTATGAAGTTATTTACAACTTTAAGCTAATATCACGTCTTCAAATTTATAACTTGAATATTTAAGTATGCTTTCTTTGTTTAACAGTGGATAGTAATTTGATAATGCCGTAATGTAAACACAAGCGATGTTAAAAATTATATAATAGGGATTGGTCCACATTATGTGGAATCAGGATATAAATGTTCCTTGTCATATGTATTCCTAAGTGCAATTTCTTCATAAGTGGAAATATATATATAAAAAAAAAACCCTTATTCTTAGTATTAAACACCAGGTGAAAAGGGAGTTCCTATTATTTTGTAAAGATAACAGAAATCGGTAACACACGCGGGCGAATCTAAATATCTGAAGATTATTCCTGTTTTCGGAGGGTAGTTTTTCAATTTCAGATCGAATTCCATTGCGACACATTAAATAAATTGGGAATTAAACGTTCTTTAACTGATGCGTAGATCAAATTGGAGAAAATGATTCCTCTATGATGATGTTCTCATTTTGAGACCTTGCTTGAAAATTATGAGGTCCGTGTTTAAACAATCCTCATAAAGGTCATCTAAAAAGGTATATGAAACTCTTTCTTAAGTTAAGGCAGAAGATTACATCAGTATATAAATAAGATAGAACGATTATTAAAATCAACATTTCGACGCAGAAATGTATTCGTGAGGGTGCAATTGGCTGATCTCTTGAGTATTTACAGTCCCATTGTTGTGTTTATATGGTCAAGAAATTACTACGATTTCAAAAATAACTTGTTATTAAAATTATTTATTTAAGTGTTACTAAAAATTATTTCTTATTGCTTATTAAGAAAAATTTAAAAAATAATTGTTAAAAACATATTAAACATACTTTAAAAATTTGTAGGGAATGTAAAAAAAATTATCCTTATTGAAATATAGCCTATTTCCTATATAAATAGCGTTCTTAATCCAAATGAATGAGTGACATTTTGGACAGTCCCAAAATCTGCTTTTAAAGCTTCGCAGTCGGCATTACCATGCCAATGACATCAGAATAACATGTCATCAAATTTGAGTATTGTTTCTGGATAATAACAAATTACATAAAAAATATTGATACCTGATTTTTTGTATGAAGCATCTGAGGTATATGTTTCTAAATATGCAATCCAAAAGCTGATTGATCTTTTTATAAAACATAGAGAGTATTATTAGTGTTTCTTCTGAAATATGCACTTATAAAAAAGAATAATCAAAAATTAAAAGAAATCATATTCTTTTGCATTCTCATGTGAAAATTAATGTTCAAGTTTACAATCAAGGATTGCAGCAGTTGTCGTTTGATGTTTCCATATGGTTCTCTTCAAAAAGAGCAGTTGAATCAATGAAGACTGTTTAGAATATTGTTTAGACTGTTTAGATGCAAAATTGATAAAACCAATTTATAAGTTTAATCAATTTATGTCATGTAATTTGGAAACACAAATAATATTTCAACTATTTTTTATAGATTTCATCGCTTTGATTAGCTTTATTCAAATACGGATGTTTTGTGGCATTGCAGAAATAAAAATTTTGATATGGAAAAATATTTTTTTAAATTAAACAAATAGATGAAATTAACATTAAAATATTCATTTATCTTAAGCGCACTAAACATATAAATAAAAAAAATTTCAACATTTCTATGAAGTATAATTCATTTAATATATTAAAGAATTATCTCTATATATTAAAATAATGTACTTTCTTTGAAAATACGAAGTTACACAATATTTCATAACTCTCTTCCAAAGTTAAGTTTAAAAATCTTTTTTAACAAAGATAAAATGAAACAAGACGAATAAGAACGTAAAAAAATTATAATAATATATCGTTTTAACTCATTCTAAAGTGAATAAAAGTTACATGTTCAGGTCTTTTCAAAATTTGAAAAAAAAAAACCTTTTTGATTGAAGAACATTGAAATACCATTTTTTACACTAATCGGAATTTGATACTTCAAAAGAAATTGTGCATTTCAATTTACTAAAATATTTATGCTTTAAAATTGATAAATTTTAGAAAAAATCATTTATTTTCTAAAAAATTAATGGTAATAGTGTTCTCACAAAAGAAAATTTATTCTTTCTATCACTATTCAAAAGTTTCCTGTAAATAAAAAAAAATGATTAATTGAATAAAATAAGATCATTTATTTAAAGTAATTATTTAATATTTTTAATGAATCTTTTTTTATATTTGATTATTATTTTACTTGTAAATATTTTTTTAATTAAATGTGCAGATATTTTTTTTAGCAAATCAACATGAAATACAATTACTGTTTTCCGTTTTTTTATAACCTAAAGCCCAATTGTTAATAAATTTTTCCATAAAAAACTTTATTATTTTACGATTAATATTAGCTTTTTTTTCTTCTTTGTTTTGCTGTGGTGATTTCTTTCAAGCAGATTTTATTGATACATTACTATGTTTTATATATGTCTCAGCGAATAATGATGAAAGTTCTAAAGTTCTTTATATCGTGTTATAAAAAGTATTTATTTGAAAGGAATAAATACATTTTAATATTTAAAGTTCTTGAGAGAATGACATTTCGTGCCAATTCAACGCTCTCATTACTGAACTGGACTTCTTGTACAAACAAAGAGGTCTTTCATCATGCAAAAGAAAACTCAATTAGCTCAGTTTTCAAGTATATTATTCTAACGTTGTTATTGTTTTCATTTCGAAGAACATTTCTTTAAGGGGATAATTTAATTCTCTACAGTAACGAGGTGCATTCCAATGAAAAGCAAATGCATTGAAAAGGATAGAATCTAAGTAACATTACTTAAAAGGTCGGACTTTAAGACTTGTTTTGATGAAGAATATATTTTATTTACTTTAACATTACTTAGCATTTTTCGCTTTTTTTTTTTTGCTGTGCTTGTTCAGTTTTAAGATAGTTTTGGCGTATTTTAATATATACTAATGGTACAATCTTTATAATTAGCATAAAAAATACCTTTCGTAAATAATTTTACGTAAATGCCGTGTGAATAGATTATTTTTTTCGAGGTTTATTTAAAAAATGTTTCGAAAAAAGCGAATATTTTTTAGAACAATTTGAATGAAAGGAAAAAAATAATCATTTCTAAAAACCCAAAATTTTTTCATTGGAGGGTTTTTTTTAGTGGGAAGTTTAGTAGTTTAGTTTAGTAGTTTTTAGTAGTGACTTTTATCACTCATATGAACTTTTATTGACAGTGTATGAACATTTATTGACAGTGTAAGAACATTTATTGACAGTGCATTAGCATTGACAGTGTATGAACATTTATTGACAGTATATGGGCATTTATTGATGGTTCATTAACATTGACAATGTATGTACATTTATTGATAGTGTATGGCTATTTATTGACAGCGTATCAACATTTATTTACAGTGCATTAACAATGACAGTGTATGAATATTTATTGTTCACTTCATCATCATCACTGACTTCTAAAGTCAGTGGCATTGTCTATGACAAGTGTCATTAGATACAACAACAACAACATTTATTGTATTTGGCACATTGTTTCGCCTTTATTAAATGCTCTGCTAAGAAAATTCTGAACATAATTCCATTGGGAATTCTTCCTACACTTGTGTTCATTGAATCTGCTTTTGTGACTGAAATGGGCAACTTAGAAAAATTATTTCCTTTTCTGAGGAAATTCCAGCTCATTCCTTCTCCATACTAATCGTTGAAATAAAAAAAAATGAAAAGAGTTTTCTACCCTTACTTTCAGATTGGAAAAAAAATTAGGTAAAAATTTCCAGATTAGATGAAATTCTGTAGCACATTGCATTAGAAACAACAAAGTCCACCTCCAACAGAATCTTCTTAAATTTTAGAAAGGTTCGTAATTTATCTAAATTCAAACTTAATTCTTAAGTAACATTAAATGAATATTACATACCTCCTATTTTGTACGACACTCCATCGAATAATTTATTGCGTCTTAAATAACATTGCAGAAAATAAAAAAATAAAAAAAAATCTATTGGAATGCATTCAAAATAAGAGACATTTGATTATCAAATTTCAGCTCCTTAGTAAATGCAACTACATGATACAAAGGAAACTCTAATGTTGTTTGATTTTCTAAGTTAGGATAACTTCTATTGGCAAGCCTAATCATATTTTAGAAATCTAAGAAAAATCTGTTTAATACTACCGATATTTTTACATTATAGTGTGACTTCCTATTTAATGATTTTATGTAATTAAAACACTTAGAGATTTGGAAATAATGTATTATTATTTTGTTATGCTCCATAACAAATATAAAATTATTGAAATATAATGGATAATAATCGATTAAATTTGCATGATTTCTGTAACGATTATTTTTCATTTGAAAATACTAAATTTTCCTAAACCCTGACAAAGTCTAAATATTTAATCATACTGAAACTCTACTGATGGGTTTGAGAATAGAGAGTCATTATAGAGATAATCATAAAATTTCGAATTATTAAATGAAATTAAGATTTTCAAATTGAATGTATAATTATAGTATTTTCTCCCTCATGAATCGCCTAAGAGATAAAAATAGCATGAAATTGTTTAGAGTAAAAGAGGTGTTGAATCAAAGAAATTGCAGCATATATTTCACAAGACCATTGTTAAGCTTATGGAAGCACATGAACGGAAATGCATTGATATAAGATTTCGCTTTCTAAAAAAGCAATAAAGGAGATTAAATAAATATGAATCTAAAGAATGAAATCGACATGTGTCTCGTAATTCGAAATTCGCATTTATTTTCAGGAAATCAAACGAGAAAAAGAATTATTATCATTTTACAGTTGTAAATGTTGTTTTGTATTATCTAGGTGGTGTTGTTTCAAATTTTCTTGATCCGAAAATATTTGAAGGCTTTCAGTTTATTTTTTTAAAAAATTAACGCGAGTTATAATTCAGAGAAAATAAATTTTATTGCATTTTTTCATTTCTTATGTCTACTTTTCTTTATGTGGTAATTACTGCTTGACTGATACATAACTGATTTCTGCTCATTTTAGTTTTGTTTTATATTACAAAATTGCAATCGGCAGAATATTTTAATTTATATTACAAAACTATTGCTAATATTACGAAAACATAGTACTTGCATGCATTTTCTAATGAATAACAGTCAGGATTGCTCTAATATCTTAATTATTGAAATGATATAAATTTATTTTAACATAGGGAAAGAAAATGTTCGCCACTTCATGGGCATTATTTATTTATGCCATTTTTATTTTATTTAAAATTTTATTGCCCGAAAAAGAATATAAAAGACGCATATGTAACGCAGATATTTTAGTGATTCTCTTTTGAAATATTTAAAAGCGTTAAATTGTTGAGTTGTTTAAAAGTTGAAATATAATTTTCATATTATGGACAAAATAATGCCGTTAATCTTTATTATTTGAAATAATTAAAAAAATATTAAATTTCAACATATAAAAATTTAACACATATCTTCTCATAATTATTCTAATATGAAATATTTTAAAGTGATGATATCGAAACTGCTATTAATAAAAAAGTAAAGAATGATAAAGCAAAATTTTTATTCCTTAACTTTTTAAAAGAACTGCTTCCTTACTCTGCTAGAATTTTATCTATTCAAATTTGTGTTAGAAATTGGCAATTAATTTTATCAGTGATGTATTTTTAACATCATTTATTTTAACGAGTAGCAAGAGCATACTTTGTATAATGTCGGAGTTTTTGTTATCATACAAATTATCGTTTCTTAAGATAATAATAAGGAACATTTTTATAGCTCTTTTAGAAGAACGTTAAAATTTATCTTCCTGGAATGAGAATATCTAGAAAATAAATGTGTAGGCAAGGTTCGTGTTTTCTTTTTAATTATGTAATTTTTGCTTTTCTCTTTCGTCATTTATTTTAGGAAAAGATGTGAATTAATTATTCTTATTAATTTCACATCATATGCTACTGACATTTAAGTAATCAATGTCATTCTTTTTTTCCCCTTGTTTTGCACTTTTGTTTTTTAAATTAAATACTTAAGATTATAAATTATAAAATTAAAAAAAGAATTATCAAACATAAAAAAGAATCGTATTTTAATATAGTTATTTGAAAAGATAAAGGAAAAAAAGTTATTATATTTAATGGCATTATAATGCTTTTCAGAAAATGTATACATATTTATGAATTTTTTCATCAAAGCAGATCACTTAATCCCTAGGATTATTTGTGAATAATTGAAGCACATAAATAACAATATTGCTTGTTAATCTCTGTTTTAAGATGTGAATTTGATATTAAATAGAATTCAGAAGAAGAAAATATTTATTTATTTGCTATAACCATTGTCAAGATCATAAATAAAACTTTTCTATTCATTTTATGACACCATTCTGCTTTCTAACAGTACTTAAATTTCTATTTGTACTGGTTATTAAAATAACGAATATAATTTTCATTCGTTTTTAATTAGAAATAGTGAGCTTATAATTTTTTTTTTTTCAAATTAGAAAAAAACAGAATACTAGTACATAGTACAAACTAGTACATAAAATGTTTTAATCAAATTTCTGCTAATTCGTTATTGTTTATATTCCTATAAATCATTTATAGTTAGAATTGAATTTATAAATGATTCATTAAAACTACATGGAAAGAAACAAATTTAATTTTCAATTACTTTAATCTTAATCTGACTGTTTAATTTGAATTGGAAGGTAAATCATATTTTGTAATGAATTTTAGAGCTATTCGGAATGAAAAAGATATATCCAACATTGCTAATAATACTGGGATTAAATTATCAATAATATTGAAACATGGACATAAATAAACAAATGAAACTTGGGAGTAACGATCCTCTGACAATATTAAAGTAAAGTTTCTTATTTTTTCACATTAGGCACAGTAATCAGAAAATTGCTCTTAAGACACATGATTTCTCTTATGTGTAAAAATGTATGTTGTCTCTTTACACATTAACTTCACACTTATTTTTTATATGATCAGTGATCTATGTGATAAGGGATTATTCAAAATGCAACCCCTGTCATGATTCTCACCATTCAAAATAATAAATATAATATTAGTTTCGCAAATAATCAACTCACTAAAATTTCATCCGTTCTGCTACAATAGCTCAGAGAAAAAAGAATAATATAATAAATATTTATAATCATGCAATTTGCAATTTTCTAATATTTATAATCTTGCGTAATATTCAAGTGGTTTCAAATAAATTTAAATAACAATGATAAATACTTTTTAATTTCATCAGCAAAAAATTTAGAATTATGATTTCGTTACATTAAATATTTTAATTAGATTTCTTGAAATCTTTTGACAGTACTTTTGGAATGAACAATTTGATCTTAAAATAGAATTTAATGTGATCATTTAAGGTTCAGAAGGAAGAAAACACACAAGTAATTTTCTATTTTAAAAATAAACTTATATGGTCACTGATTTAAGTCATTCGGGATTCTTAAGAGTGCATCCCCTGTCATGATTAGAAACACTCAAAATAACAGATGTTAGATTATTTTCGACATGAATATAATAAATTAGTAAGCCATCGATTCACTACTACTTCATCTATTATACTAGCGTCACTCAGAAAAATAAGAATCACATAATGTTTCTTTTATAATCATGTAGTTACAAATTATCAAATATTTATAATCTTATGCACTAATCATGTTATATCAATCAAAATTAAATAAAGTTCATTAGTATTTTTGAAATCCGTCAGCACAAAATTTGGTAACATGATTTCGTTGCATGAAGTATTTTTATCAGATTTCCTGTAATGTTTTGATTGTCTTCTTGGAATGAACAATTACTTTGAATCGAATTTAATATAACACTTTAAGATTCAAAAGAAAAAAGAAACTCAATGAATTTTCCATTTGAGTTATGAAATCGCTTATTTAAGGTGACTTTTAAAATGATTTCACGTTTCCTAAATCGGAAAACTAACAAATTCTCTCATGATTCTTTGATTTATGAACCTCGAAATAACAAAGCAGAAAAGCTTCAATTAAACATGGTTTGTTCCTCTAAAAGTCTTTCAAACGTCAACTTGCACAAGAACAATGAAAACTCTTTGTAGTGAAATAGCGTAAATTTATTGGAGGGTAAGGGAATTCGGAGCGTGTTCGAAACAACAAATCATACGAAGCAGCAATATCAAATACTACAGTGAATGCTGATAATGATGAGTGAACTTCGAGAGATGGGTTCAGAAATGAATGAATGAAACATTCCTGTGTAATTCACGTGAATCAAAAGTCAATTGTTGTGCCCCCGAACAGCACGATCTTTGGAGGCCGGGAAATTTTTCAGAATAAAAGCAATTTCAATCGCGCATGAGTTCCAGTGATCCTTCTAAATTGAATCTCTTCCAGTCCGCTGGCTTGTACCAGCGATGCCAGAAAACATTTTTCTGTTCTAGGTATCCAAACTGGAAAAAAACATCCTGATTGAATTAGGAAGCTGTAAAACCGGTTCTGTTTTCCGCTTGTTCTGTTTTTCATTTCTATACAATTTGATTCTAGTTTTTCTTAATTTGTTTTTCGGGTATTCGGGCAATTGGGAAACTACATAAGAAAGATAAGGTGTATAAAAGTACAGGAGAATATTTCAGAAACTAGTTTTCTTTCTTTCTTTTTTCTAATTTGTGATCGTCCAAGTCTACTTAGTTTTCCAAAAGACCATTCAATTGATTTCCGTCTTATAAAACATATGCAGATTGAACCCTGTTTCTGTGTTTTGCAATTTAGTAGGAAATGAATTTGATAATCAAAATAAAACCACTTTTTATATTTGGGAATTTAGAAACTGTATTACAAGTCTAAATTCTCTTTTCTGCTGAATTTTTGAAAGAACTTCAGAAGAGAGCATTTCATGTATATTTTAATAACTTTTATTTCAAGTATAAAATATTATTAAAATTGTCCTGAAAGGATTCCAAAAATAGTTCAATTAAACATATTTTTCGTTAATAAATATTTGATAAAATTATAGACACTCAGAAACAAACATCTTACCTCTTTCCGTATTCGCAAGTAACAGCAAATTAAATGGTTCCTGGCTTTCAATTCAAAAGTTAAAAGATATTTACTTCTCTCTCTATATTTTTTTAATTTTCAGATTGCATTTTTCAGTTTAAATGATTTATTACTGACCGTTGCTGATGCATATCTTACAGTATTTATACTGATATGAAATTGTATCTTATGCATATTTATTGAAATACGATACATTTTACATGGAAAACATAATAAAAGAATTTTTCAAAATGTAAATTTAATTTTTTTGTCCTTCAAAAATATATGTCTTTGTTTCCATTAAAAACCACAGGTTATAT
>JAPMOR010121942.1:86916-103764 GCA_026543865.1 Argiope aurantia | reverse complement strand
GCTTGAATAAATGATTACAATCGAATGCAATAATTCAAAATTGTAATCATAATTTTAAAAAAAGTGTAAATACTCCATACTTAAATATAGAACAATTTAATTAAGAAATATTTGTAAAATTCCATATATGAGGAATATTAGACAATAAATGCCTGCGAATATTCAAATTTTGTCCGTAGGTATTGTGTACCGTAAAGTAATCACTGAAACCCAGAATTCATTTCAAAGCTGTTTTAAAGCATAAATTTCTAATCACATTCAATTCACTTCCAACAATGTTGAGCATGCCATCACAGGACAAATTGTGAAAACATTCCTGTTCTCCTATATAATGTTTCTATGAAATAACATCAAAGGCTTAGCTGTATTTCTTATATGATATATATGCGCTTGTATGATAAAAGCTATAATAAATTAACTTAATCAAATTAGTGTCATATATTAGTATTGTATAAGGGAATAAGAAGGCTCTATTTATTCATAAATTGTAGTAGTTATATAGGTCGATTTCAAGTCGATGATGTGTGGAGTGTACTGAAATTAATAGAAATTATCCATTTCTCGATCGAGTATGAATGTTTTAATAAAGTGATAAGTGCATTTTATCATAATGAGAGAAAACATGTCATCATTGGATTTAATCACTCCTTGACCGATTTTCATATTATGTATTCATCAAATATATACATGTCAATTTAATGATGTCATCAATAAAAAGATAAAAAAAAACATTTAAATTGCCTTTTACATTAACAATTTTTCACTTTTTTTAACTTTCTTACATATACTTACGCATTTACGCATACTTAGAAATATAGTAATAGTGAAAAAAATTCGAACTCGAGTTTGTGATGAATCTCCACGTTGTAGGTCTCCCTGAGTTAGAAAAACGCATTTTCTGAAAATATCCGTCTGTCTCTTGACAAAGATAACTGAAGTATGCTTGGAGCGAGACTGTTGAAATTTGTTAGAGAAACATTACACAGAATTCGCAGATTTTGATCACAATTTGAGAAAATTCTACTGAGAGAAAGTTCGTCTGTACACCTGTTCAAATATAAATTAACACGATAACTACATAACGAATAGAGCTAGAAAGATAAAATTTAGTAGAGTAATTAACCATCTATATGTAGATCCTTTTCAAATTTTGAGCCAAATCAAACAAGGAGTTGATTTTCTGTCGGCCTACACTTTTAGAAATATGCAAACGTGATAGCTAAAAAAAGTAATGACTTACATACATCAAATTTACTATGGAATTTTGTGATTGCGGGTGTAATTTTGAGTCAAATATTTGTTTCAATCGTTCGAATAAATCATATAAACTACAAATTCTACTTTTGTATATTATTTACCGCATGCCAGAGATTAATCTCCCCGAAACGGGCTAAGGATGGCACGATGGATTCTGTAAAAATGCGAAATATACGCCAAATGTTAATATTTCGCAACTATTGAAAGTCAATGCCATGTAAGGTGTTCTTTGAGATAACATCTTTGTTAGATAGTATGCGAGAAAGTTTTGGGGAGACCACTTCCCTTGGTTCATGTAATTTATTTGATATTCCTCAGTACATATTTCGAAAGATGCCTAAAAAATTTTCACTCTCTTAAAATGCACATTTATTTCTTTGACGATAGATGTATTATTATTCTGATTTATAGGTCTTTTGTATTTTTCTGCTAATCATAATTTTTTTGAATATTTTTTTATAGCTCACGACCAAAATTTGTTCTAAAAATATATGTGATATTTTAACTGGGCATATTTGTAACTCGTACGTAATTATATTACTAATGAAAAGTAATTCTTTCGTGTGCTTCCTTCTAAAAACGATAATGAATGACAGTGAGTGTACGAACTAAAACAATTGATTGTTTTAACACATGTAGTGTATTGGGCAATTTCTTTGCAGAACAAAGGAAAAGGAGTGTATTTTTATGAAATATACGGTTTTTTTTTATGGCTTACTCTAAAATTCGATACAGATGCAAAACTTCTGTGAAAGTATCACACGTCAATATTATCTATAGGATTGTTTTTTTATTTTTTATTTTTATTTTTAAGGTATTATGTCTTAGACACCAGCCGTAAAACTGTTTTATTCTATGTGTACTTGCAACTATTTGATCGGTAAAATCTAATATCTCAGTTGCAAGAAAAATTTAAATATTCTCATTATTTAATTCATTATTGCACAGCATCGTTAGAGATACTACTAACTCATTGATTCATTCGTCAATAAAAATATATTGTTGAATCTAATAAATAATTCATTCAAAGAAGAAAGTAAACGTCTTATTATTAAACTATATAAACGGTATTAAAGGACTTGATTAAAAAGAATTAATGGAATGCGAATGCAATCAATCAAACAGTTAATTTATTTCCAAATAAACAAAATACATTAATGTTTTTTTTTATTTTTATCTATCTATTTATTTATTTTTTGCAAATACCAAAAGAAAAAGAATTGAAACAAATGGAAGATAAAATTCCACTTCGGAATTATCAAGTAAATAAAACCAAAATCTTAATTTCTTAGTTTTAGATAATTAAGAAAAACAATTGCTTAATTTTTTGAAGAATTAATGAAATAAAAATGAATCTCATTGTAACAATATAAAGCATTATTTCGAAATATATAAATATTTTTAAAAGAACTATTACAATTAGAAAACACTGTTCGACTATAAGAAGCCCTGTTTCTTTATTTTATAATATTTTCAGAAACATCGACGAAAAACATTAACTGATCTTAAGCTAATTTTTAAAAAAAATATTATTTATAATTTTTTGCAGCTACAAGATTTCCATCATTATCTTCAAAAGTATGTTTTCGTCAAATATGTCCAATTACTTATCTATCTTGTTGAGCGATAACACTCACTTAAGTATTTACACAGGCATTTATTATTAATAGATGCATGATATATAATTGATATAGCCTTATTTCATTCCCTATTTGTTTTCCCGTATCTTCGTAATAGCATGATTTAAAAAAGATTAATAAACCATTTAAAAAGTTGCATAAATTATTATATAGGGACCTCTGATATAGAAAATAATGATTACTTTCTATATATAATTTCTCTATTGTATTCCAATTATTTTCCACAATTGCTCACAATAATTGGCGAAGACTAGAGACAAACACTTCAATGTAACATTTCTAAAATGTTAAACTATTCCACATTTCATAGAGTACAAGAGTATATATTTCGCTCTTGAAAGTCCAGATAGAATGTCCACTTCACCATCTGCAGTTTTGGGCCATCGTTTGCATCAGCTGTTGTTGGCGTTATGATACTTGTCGGATACGTGAGTTAATTAGATGGGGGACTGTATTTTGTTGCTTGTGCTTCAAGGCTAATTATCTCGTTTCAAACGGGAATTTGCATCCCTATGGAGAAGCAAGTTTATGAATACATAAACAGAGTTTATCAAGTCCACTTTATGGTCAACGGTTGCATCTGTTTAATAAAATCTAAATTTTTGAAACAACAAACTAGATAAAAATATGAAAATAAATCCAAATTTTGTGTTTAAGAATAATTTAGGATTTATTGATAAAGACATAAACCTCAGATGTAGAATTTTATTATCCATTATAGATTATTCGGGTATGTTGTGAATATTACATGACACAAAAATATTGATAAAGGCATAAACCTCAGATGTAGAATTTTATTATCCATTATAGATTATTCGGGCATGTTGTGAATGTTACATGACACAAAAATATACTGATCAATATTCTTAATTTTACTTATAAAATGCATTAATTAATCCCAGTTTTAATCACTCCAAACTAATTGGAACATTAACTAAATGAAATACACTAACATAATTTTTCCTATTAGTAATCATTTACATTTCAGCATAAGAAAACATATATCAGACAACTATTTCATTATACACATAAATTAATCCAGAATAAAAAAAAACTCACTTTTAATTATTAAAAATATGTTTTAAAGAGAATTATCGTTATATTATTATAGGTATAAATTAATTCAATGATATAATGTGAGTATCATTAAAGCAGTAAATATTATTATATGAAAATGTAAAATTTTCAGAATGTTTAAATGGATTATTTTATAGAATTAAAAAAACAATATCACATTTATTTATCAAGAATATGATAATTTTATGGACATTCCAGAAAAAAAAGTCATAATAAATAATGTATTCGTTTTAACTATATATGAAGACTTTATATAAGATGTATGAATTAAATATTATTCTTTTACTTGGTTAAAAAGCATGTCATCATTGAAAACAAAAAATGCAACCAACATTTAACCAAAAATTAATGGTTATTAGAAATAAAAATCTACCACATTATTATCGATTTCTAGATAGTAAAAAAAGATTTAAAAAATCCTCTGAAAACAATTATAAAAATCCTCAACGTATTAGAATCTAATCTTCATACCGTCACATCAATATAGATTTCTACCAGATTGAATTTCACATAGAAAGGTTTATCTCATGTCTAGACTTTGCTTGCTATTTTTGTCTGTCCATTACTAGTAATAACTAATTCAAATTTCCGAAGAAGTAATTACAGTCTTGGAATTGCCAATACTCCGAGCTGGAATCAAATCAGTTCTCTGCTTCATCCTTTAATATAATTCGCTCATTTTCAAGGTTCGAACTTATTGCGCTCCAATTATTTTAAAATTGCCAATTTAAATATCGGAAAGATAAAGTATTTAATTAAAGATTTTGATTCCGTTCATCCAATATTTACTTAGGATTTATCAAGGCTCACTTTTCTTTAAATACTTTTGAAGCTTTTTTTAAGGATATGAGATATTCGTGATTAGTATTTTAATTTATCCATTGAATAATATTGATAAATTTTTATTTTAGGTCTTTTTTTGTCAAGAAGCGTTTAAAAGTATTTATATAAAAACAATAACAATTTCTAGACATAGAATAAATTCAAATAGAAATATTCTAAATAGTTTTCAGTGATCTAGTTTCGAGCATATTTTATTAATAAGATTGTCCTACATGATAATGCTTCATGTTCGCAAATATTTATTTATGTAAATGTCACGAGGATGCCAGTTTCTGCAAATTTTATTTCTGTAAATCCTAGTTGCAGTAATTAATGAGCTTTGAGAAGATATAAAGTTTGTTCTTCCTTTTTTTAGGAACATTATTTCACTCCAAATTTCACAGATATTTCAATTTTCAACATAAATCAAATAATTAAAAGTGAAATTTTGAAGAAAAAAATAATGAAATAGATACTAATTGATAAATTATTGCATTTATAATAAAATAATGAAATAGATATTTATAGTCAAATTATTGAATTTATACAGAAGTATAGTTCAATAATTCATATTTATCTAGACATATTTTATTATTTAAAAGAATTTGAAATCAATATTCTCATTCAAGCTTAGTTAGATACTTTACAACATATTGGCAATAAAATATAAGGGAATAAATAAAAAATAATACTTTCAGAAAATTAGAAATAGATAAAATAAAGATTCTGCATGGAAAATTAGCAGAAAGAAAACGTGTAGTGTAATTGACAAAAAAAAAACAATTCTTCGTTATCTGAAATAAAGCAAATTTTACACTAAATAAATCAGATGGCACTAATAAAGTTTAGTCTTTGTACACGGGTAAAAAGTAGTTTTAAGAAATGATAATAAGGGAAGTCGCCCTTTCATGATTTTAAGAACTGATTAAAAGCACTTTCTAAGGTATGCAAAAAAAGATGATTTCTGCAAGCTGAAAAACCAATAATTTTAAGCTCTCATGCTGAAAAAATCAATGTCTAAAAAATTTTTCTGCCAAAATAATTGGGGAAAATATTAGCAATATTGTCATTAGGAAATATTAAGTATTATTATAAATGAGAAGCGTACTTCAATAGTGCTTCTTCTTAGTATTCAAACTGATAAAAAAAACTTCATAATTTATTTCTTATAAATTGCAAAAATTGCGACAGAAATCTTCATAAAGAGGTTTGACGGCTAAATATCTATTATTGTAGCTGAGTGCAGATACATCGTTTAATATTTATCAAGCTTTGTTTTTAATGCTGTCGGAAATTCTGAGAAGTATACTGATTCTTTTTTTTAAGTTTTTGTCTATATTCTATCTTTTATATAGTATATAAATTATTGTGATTTAATATCAAAACAAAATTTCCCAATATATCTGGTCTTATTATCTTTTAAACTGAAATATTTCGATACTTCTTTAATCATGCAACTTCATTATTTATTTTAGCAACATATTTAATTAATTAATGATTTTAAAAAAGAAAATACATTTAAAAATCCCTCTTTAATAAAATTTGAAATTTTTAAATTTTTTCAGCTAGTAAATGGCATTCAAATTCGTATGAGACAAATTTATTATCTAATATTTTTTTGTAAATCTCAATATTTAATCAATAAATTTCTTATTAGGAACAAATATTTAAGCCACATTATTTATATTTAAAGATTTATGTTTACAGGGGATCTGTAATAAACTATAATAAAATACAATATTTATTAATATAATAATTGCAATAGGGGTTATTTCAAATATAACATATGATTTTTTTTATTGTTCTCTTTGTTTAACGTTTATTGAGTCTCATTATTACTTACAAAAGATTTTCAGAGAAAATATTTGAATTCTTTTTTTTCACTTAAGTTGCAATTATTAATAAAAAATTACTTTTCATTAATTCCAGAATCACAATGTTTTATTACAATTTTACAACGTACTTTGATTTAAACAGATTCTTTTCTTACTGTGATGTGGCATCGTAGTAATCAAATGTCTGAAAAATAGCATTATTTGTCATTTTAATAGATTAGGGAGTGCGTAATTTCTAAAATTTGTACAGGAAGTTTTTCTGCAATGTCAATTTTTCAAAATAATATAACTCAAAAACATTTTTTTTTTTCAAAAATTTTATCGAGATTTAAATTTGTAGATTTTACTGCCTACAATTTTCAGGTTAGAAATACGCTATATAGGTCAGATTTAATTAAAAATGAAAAATATAATAAAAAGTCATATTGCATACAAAGGACAAAATTGCTTATATCTTTTATAAACTAATTTACTCTACAAAATATTAATTTAGAACCAGAAAAGTTTTTTTTAATAGGAAGATATTATTTTAGGTTTTATGAAATATTTTGCGGTTTTGTTACACGGAAATTAATATGTAAGACCAATTAACATTTTACGAAGCTGAGAACTGCATATTAAAATCATTGTTTGAATAATTCTGGTATTAAAGCAACCACAATAGGAAAATTTTCAAAATCAGGATAATTAAATATTCTATGCCAATAAACATAAAAATAAACATAAATATGAAATGAAAAAGAGTTTAGAAATTTCTATTGTAAACAACATTATTAAAATGAAAGTCTATCAATTTATTGTTTTATATCACTTTTTAATATCACAAAAAATTAATGGAGGATTATTTTTTTTTTCTAAAATGGATGATTATTTTTAACATTAATCACGTTTAAAATCGGATAATTAGAAATACAACTAATTAAAACATTTTTAGTTTTTCATTCAAAAATGCTTTATCATTAATCATATATATTCACAATATAAGTCTTTATTGAACAAGAAAAAGAAGGATATCAGTTATTTTATTAGAAAATGGTTAATCTTCGTTTCCATCTTGAATCTCAAAATGTATTTTATGATTAAAAACATTTATCTTTCGTATAACTTCTCATTAAACAAAGTATGTAAGAATATTGCATTTGAATATTCAAAAAGAAAAGTCATAATTAAATGGAAAAAATACAATTAAAACAATAGGAAATATATAAAAACACATAAAGATTTCAATTAATTTGAAATTTTTTAAATGTTAATCTAGTATTTAACCTTGTAGACAAAGAAATAATAATAATAATAAAGGTATTGATATTTTTTAAAACAGTAATAAGAAATAAATTATGAGTAAAATTAGGAAAAGGCTATGTTTATTCGTTTTAGAATTTGGTATGAAAAAATTTTTCTTTGAAATAAAAGTAATTATATTTTATTCAATTGCATGGAATGTTTATGATCTTCTTACAACATTTGATCATTATAAACATTCCAATTCAGATTAAGCAGAAAGGCCTTTCGAATGTTTTTTTGTTTGTTTCTTTTAAATATTAGAGCAATAAAATTTTGTTACTTTTAATTATTTTAACGTTTCGTATATTATATTCGAAATAATTGATATCTCAGAAAGATTTCTATAATTTAAGATTCCCACTCTGTTAATTTATCCCCGGAATCTGACACACATGAGGAATTTCAAATTGCTACATAACATAAGATCTTATTAAGAAAACAGTATTCCTATATTTCTATATTTATATAATGTGTTAATAATATTTTTTTCTATTTTTCCATATTTTCTCTATTTTTATATTCTTCAAGGTAACTCCCATTACAGATTGTGAATCAAATATGAAATTCATTCCATTACATTGGATAATTACCTTGTTATTTACCAAAACATGATTTTAATTTAAAAACAATGAAAAGGTACGTGAATTATATGCAATCCTGATGGAAAATATATAATTTAAGAAAACAAAAGTAATAAATCATTTCTAGTGCAAACAAAAATGTTTATTACATTATTAATTTTCGCGTTGAATAATTTTTTTTTAATTAAATAAGGAAAGAAGGTTTTTATTTTATTTTATTTTTTCCATGCTTCCTGCAACATTTTTTTGATGAAATTTTTCAACTACCTAAAGCAACTAAATTATTTTTGTAATGTTTGCTAGTTTGCAAATCCAGTTCTTGTGTGGAAAAAAAATTAATAGGCAATAAAAAGAAAGCCTTAGATACATGTTTTATAGGAACGCTGAAATGAATTTCGGTTTCTCATATATAAAGTGGAGTTATCACAATATTTATTTTCCATTCGTCTTTTCTGTGACGCTTATCTGTAAATCAGAATATCATTCGTATTCGTATAAAAAATGAAAATAGAAAAAGAATGGGTCTTTCATTTAGTAAATACTAGCCGTCTTTGGCAACCAGTAAATATTACCGCTCGCTACAATTTTCAATTAAATATTTTAAGTAACTGATCTCTTAATAGATTCTCAAACAATACATTTTTAATCTTCAAATTTTGATAGTCATACCAAACTTATACTGTTGTTCAGATCGTTTCGTTCAATTTACTATATATATTTTCCTAATTTGTTGTCATTTCTGGAAAAACTTCAACTTTAATTTAAAGTGGAAATGAGGAAATTGCAATTAATATAAAGATATTTTTTAATAAAACCAAGCGTTTTATTTTATTTATCATATATATTGTTATTTATTTATTATTATTATTATTGAATATGAGTATTGCAAACAGAATTGCTCGGTATTTAAGTCTTATGTGAACTATAAAATATTTTTAATAATTTATGTAATATCTCGAAGAATAATTCAACAAAAATTTCCTAGATTCTGCATAAAATTCAGTTTTTAGTTTTGCTTTCAAAAGGATATAAATGAAATCAATAATAATATTTTGTTCCGACGTATAAATATATTTCAAAAAATATGAAGTCTAAATTGAATGCAGTAAGGAATCATATTCTGAGAAATATTCTGGACACACCAAATTTTACATAAATGAATTAATGTTTCTATTTTCCACGATCAACTAAGAGTGATTTATGAAACTTTGAATGTTAAAAATTAAAAAAAAAAAAACTCAACATTTTCATAATCTTAGGACAAATAATTTTGAGAAACCTGCACGCTGATTGTCGTATTTTCTTTGAAACGATAGATGGAAAATCTAAAATTATATTTTTTTTATTGAATATTGATATTTAAATTTTCATAAATCAGTCAGTTTAAGTGATTGATTTAGTTGATTGGAAATTAACTCTTTTTATTTAAAATATTAGTGTTTCAAGAACATTTTGCTAAACGTGATTTCTACAGCAGAGGTTTTTAGTAAAATCAAAACTTCGTTATTTATTAGAACTTTTATTGAATCAAGTTACATAAAATATAACCTTTTTCCATTTAGACCAGTTTAGCAGATCTGCATCTATTACTAAAAGTTTTCAAATTAGCTGTATGGCCATGATTTGAATGGATATCCTGTTCATATTAAACAAAACTTAACTTAAAATATAACTGATTTATTGGATTAATAATATAGATAGTGTAAAAGATCATAAAATAATTTTTCTTAAATTTAATTTTGAGAAAAAATAATATTTCATATTTGTTTCATTTCCTACTGACACCTACCAAAAATTATATTTTTGCAGATTTCCTTTCCAAAAAGATTTAATTTATTTTTAATTGGATCTTTAATCAATTTGATGGCAACACTTTGAAAAAAGCTAATTTTCCCCCATGAATAGGAAACGTGCTCTTGCAGCTTAAATTTTAATTTTATTTTTTACGAAAAAAATTATTGAAAAACATAGTTAAAATATTTATTTAAAAATTAATTAAAAATAGAAATTTAATTTTAAAGTTAAAATATTGGTATCATTTAAAAGATAAATTTTTGATCTTTAACTTGATGTAAAAATCTTTTTTGTGCGATAATATTTTCGGAAGTTATATCAAAAACTCACCAAAATTTCACTTAATTTTTAAATAAATAAAGTTCTAATTAAAAATTCAAAAAAATAACCCCGAGGTGCACATTCCCGGCCTCGAAGGTATACACGTGCCAGCTTTGGTAGCTGTAGGTTGAATATTCTGGCCTGTAGAGCGCCAACACACACACACACACACACACACACACACACACACACACACACACACACACACACACACAAACACACACAGACACACACACACACACACATTGAGCTTTATTATAAGTATAGAAGTAGTTTTTTGACAAATTTCATCTTATAACATTTTCTTCAGTTTTTCATTTCCTTCAAATATTGATGCGGATGTTTTCATAAAATAACAGGAAGTAACAATAATTATAATTTTCCATAACCTAATAGGGCAAATAAGTTAATTTCTTAATAATTCTATATTAGTTTGTTCCTTTTTAATGCTTGCCTTTTTTTTTTGTAAAAAAATAATTAAAAATTTTCCAAATTTTAAGATATTAATTACATAGTTTAAAATTGTTATGATATTATTAACTCATGAGTTAAATAACTGAAAGTTAATTTAAAATAAAATGTACGCTCAAAAATACCATTAAATAATCTTAGTTGTGAATCAAAAGAAGATTTTGAGCAAAGATAAATAGTTAAACCTTTGTTTTCCTTATTTATAGATACGAAGACATGTAACAGCTCTTTATAAAGTTTAAATAAAAAAATGCCATGAGAGAAATTAGATAGCGCTCTTAAATACTTTGTATGCATGCATGCAAGACTTCTGTACAGTGATTAATCATTTCGAATAAAATTCTATTTTTCAAAGAACAGTTAGATTTTCATGAAAAATTTTATTTAATTTAAATTAAGAAATTTAAACCTAATTTTATATTTTTAAAAAATATCCGTGGAAAAATGCATGAAATACAGACAGTTTCAGATATCGTTACAGGCATGACAAATATAGACATCGAATAGACCTCAATAAGAAGGCACATACATAAACATTTAAAAGAAGTAAATAGAGCTATTAACGATGGGACCGTCTATCAGACTTATTGCCATTTTTATACTTCTTCTTCGTACAAAGATAGAATTGCATATTAAAATTGGTCAACTTCTCATTACATATTTAACATGCAATTTTGGATGGATTTTAACTGTAAAATTATATATTAGAATCTACATATCTTTTTCTTTTATATTTAAGGAAGACACGAAAGTAAATTGCATATAATATTTTCAATTACAATAATTCCTTAACAAAATCATAAAGCGCGTTAAAAATATCTCACCCGGTAAACTGAAAAACGAAGGGATATTCATTTTTAATTTATCATTTTTTTAATAGTTTGATCACCTTAAATTGCGATTTTCAAAAGGAAAAATGCTCGAAAATTTAGTTTTTGATTTCATTGACATTATAATAAAGAAAAAGGAACTAATAGATATATGTATGTCTTTATTTTAACTTTTATTTTTCTCATATTATGGCGTCAATGTATGAATCATTTCCCTCAACTCTGAATTCAGAGAGAAATATCTTCGCAAAGAAACTATGCAATGAAGGTTTTCCTTTGATCACTTTAAAATAATTAAGAATTTCGTGTATTGTGCCTTTTTTCTTTTATGGAGTTCTCACACTTTCCGATAAAAAAAAATACTTAGAGTTTGAAGAAAATTAAGTATATTCAAAATATAAATATTAACAAAAATTTTTCTAAACAGTTAAGGTAACTTCTTCATGAATTATCATAATCTTTCGTTACTCTGCACAGTTACGTAAAAGAAAGTTTCAATCATTTGACGATTGGGACGAAATTCCCCACGATATTCGCCGCTATATAAAATATGATTTAGTATATGATAAACATGGTCATGTTTTTTAAAAGAATAAGTCCCAAACTATTATTAAATCTGACAACACCATAAAAGATCGATACGTTAACATTAAACCATATTAATATACTTTTATATAAGACCACATTCAAATATCTAAGACAGCGAGAGCATCCATTATCTGGAGAAGGAAATTGAGCCAATCATATACGCATGAAGTATTATCTTGAAACGGCAACAACTGTATATTTGCTTTTAAGTACTATCCTCATACATGAGATAGTCCTTTGAAGCATAATCATTAAACGCACATGTGTACCGTGAATCTAAAAATCATGATACATTTTTTTTTCATTTCAGAAGCAATAGAAACATAATTCTTATCACATCATTCGTTAACCCTAACCAGCTTATTCAAACGAAATAGCCAATGTAGCATAAGCTTTGAGAGCCTACAAAATTAATTGTAATGCGAAGATTTTTAACAAATTCATGAGGAAAAGAAAAATTCTGTAAGAAGAAATAACTTTAAACCAGATTTTACTGTGTATTAGAAGTAAATAAAAAACTGTGTAGATAAAGATTTTAATGATTAATAGTGGAATTAACTACTTCAAAAGTAAGTAACAGCATAAAAGGCCCTTTTATACTGTCAAAGGAAATGCTTTTAAATTATATATATTCTACAGAAAATTATCATATCTAAAAGCTTTGAAACAAAAAATAGCTCGACACACTACATTTCAAATTTAATTAATATTTACTTCATGTCACACTCGCTAAAGTGGTATTTAAAAGCTCTGCTAATACTGCAAACCTCAATTTTGGAAAGAGAAAAACAGGCTTTACTGCAGGGATGTGTATTTTAATTACATCTTTACAAATTTGTAATGATGACTCTTTTATAAAAATTTCTTTTGAAAAAAAACAACATTTTTTCCAGATGGAAAAATAGTTTTATTTTGACCACAGAACTCTCTTGTTTGAGCCAGGACAATTCCTCCCTCCAGAAATTTCACATTTCTTTTTTTCTCCTGCACAAATTGAACCTCTTCTAATAGGATCTAATAGTATTTCGTTTGAAGAAACCATTTTGTACACAAAAGGCGTCAGCAAAGGAAATAAATAAATAAAAAAGATTTCACATAGCTATTGTAAAACGAAAGTAGTTGAAAAAACGGAAAACATAACCAGTATCAGCAAGATAAAGTGGAATTGCATGAAGCAAGGGGAAAAAAATAAATTGCTCCGAACCACTTTGAGCAATAGTCAAAAAAGAGAAAAAAAAAAAAGAGCACTTCAGTTTCATCTCGTGTAAGCAGTTCGCCTCGAAGCAGTAAAAAGTCAATGAATTTTAAAGTCTCTGAAATCAATAAGCAGGGGCACAGGTGGTGCAACTGCCTAAGGGGGACAAGCAGCGACCCGCTTCGATTACGATATGGGCGAAAACTAATGTTTCGTGATTTTTTCTGCTTCCACAAGGTACGTTTTACGATGCGTGGAAGAGAGGTATAACATGTATAACTTACCAAATGATTCTCAATCGAAATAGATGTTGAAATTTAATTTTCCATTATAAATCGCTGTGTGAAATAGAGCAAACCAGTTTTAAAGTGATTCAGTATTTACTTATCAAATGCATTGAGAATGAACTTAGAAAAATGATTATTACTTTCAATACCACTTTTTTTTATTCTTTTATAAATTCGAATTCTTTTCCTAATTAATCTGAATGATATTAAATCCTAAATTCATGCGAAGCAAGGCTATCTGTTATGAAGATTAAATAGTTGTCTCCTATGAAGTTTTTTTATTAAGTAGTTATTTCTTATGGATAGAAAATAATTAAGTTACTTTAGTCATAATTTTGCATACTTAAAGAAAATTTGAGAAATTTTTACTGCAATGCAGTACTCCAACGTATTTCGATTTCGTGCAGCTCCTTGTTTCCTCCTTATAATAAGAAGTTTACTTAATAAAATTGAGTGAATATTTTTAAGCATAAAAATTAAGCTTTATCTAACTTCTGTTAATGGAATCGATAGAAGCATTTAAAATATTCTTAAACTGTCATACACTAATCAGCAAATTTTCTCAGATCATTTGATAAAATTCATTCATTCTTTATTTAAGAAAAATCATCGACAAAAACTTTCAAACTTCACCAAAATTGTCAACATAACAAATTTATTCTCATACATAGCATTAGTACTTAAAAATACACGAAAGTCTTATTAAACAAATAGTTAAACTACTTAAAATGCTCTCTCGTAATCGAAATCAGATCTGTCAACTTTACAATTAACTACCTTTAAGTCATGAGGCATGTAAATGCTATGAAAATTATCGGAATAGGAAATTCTACGCCCAGTTAATACAAATTAAATTAGAAGACTCTGTTTTCAGTCTAACTGATTTAGAATAATAAACAAAATGTAAAATAACGAGCTGTCTGGCAAACAGATGGCTGCTTTATTTAAATTAATTTTTGTGCTTTTGTATAGTTAAATTTTATCTCGTCAAGACTAATAAATATATGCATTTATAAGGATGTTATAAGAATATGCATTTTACTTATTAATTATAAAAATGCAGCGTCAATAATATATTGAAAGATATGAAAATTTTAACACATGAGATATGTATTATCAATATAATTGAATTTTCAGAATCCCATGTAAAGATTTTACTTTAATTGTTTTCTCACAAATGTAAATTTCTGATGAAATTAGATTTTATCTGAAGATAAATGTAAATTTATATGTTTTAATGAAATTTATAATTGGAATCAAATTCAGCTTAGTTAGGTCTACTTTATTTTCCTGACCTAGAAGTTTTCTCTTTATTTTTGGCTGCATTTTCTTACAATAACAACATTTCCTTTCTAAATTGCATAATGAAATTCCCATTTAATTAACAAGAGGCATTGTTTTAAATGTTTTCAAAATTAAGATAGAACTACCATAAATAAGCTGAATGTTTTGCAGAAAGGAAATTTCTTTTAAATGTATATCTCTTGAGTGAAAAAATTCTATATTTAATGATAATAAAGATTTTTTTTTTTTTTTTTTTTTTTTTTTTTACAAATTCATTTCAGTGAACTTAAAACTGTAGAAAGCAAAGTAAGGAAAAACTGTATAAATGGCAAAAAAAATTTGAAAATATATTGCTTTTAAGGTATTAAAAATTAAGGCAGTCTGTTGATACAAGGTAAAACATACTTGATCAAAAATTAGACTAAAAAGTGTGCGACACAGAATGCCCATTAATATTTATCAATGTAAGTTCATAAAATTATTCTAAAGGGAGTGAAATTCACAAGAATTCTTTGTGGAGAATAAAGGTTAAAGCCGATATCGTACTAGTAAAACATGCGGACGTAATGAAACACTGCATTAAAGAAATGAAAATGTATCCAAGTTATTGAAGATTTTTAATGGATATTTATGCTTTGATGATGCTTTATTTGAACTGCGTTTGTTTGCGATTCGAGT
The DNA here is from genome assembly GCA_026543865.1 of Argiope aurantia. Lineage (NCBI taxonomy): Eukaryota > Metazoa > Arthropoda > Arachnida > Araneae > Araneidae > Argiope > Argiope aurantia. The sequence continues at coordinate 87,820 of JAPMOR010121942.1, read as the reverse complement.
TCCGCTGCATCAGTCAATGAACGAATAAAAAAATTAAAAAAAGAATTTCCACGAACTGGAATATCTTTGAAATATTTCTGCTCTTTTCTTTTATCTTTACCGAATTTAAATTGCTGATATCGTATCTACGATCACATCCTCACATGTTCATTCTCTTTGATGTTTCGCATGCATTTATAAAATCGAAGGCTGCATATTTAATGCACCTTGCAATGCGAATTGTTATTTCCAGAACATTGAATTGTTGTTCCACTTGTAAATTTTCGGTATCTGTTGTATTTCTTATTCGTCAAAGTTTTGTACTTTTTAAATGCGCTGAACAAAATAAAATAGAAGAAAGTTTTTTTTTTAATATGATACTTTAGTTAAGTTATTTAAGGTTATTTTATTATTGCATGAAAATAATTGAAAAAAACTTATTAACTACTCATAATAAATGGAACCATTCGGAAAATTCGCAACAAAATTGAAATATTGAAAATAACGAAATACTAAACTTAAATTACAGAGTAATGAACTATTTTAATAGATCAGAATGAAGTTCATGTTTTAGAATTTTTTAAGATAAACAACTCTCGAGAAGATGCATAGTCCTGATAAAAAGTAAAGAAATCTTCAAGTTGTTCTTTGGGAAAAATTAAGAAATATGGAGTTAAATAATATAATAAGACTTTAAAATTCGCAATGCTCTATCTTTAATAAAAATACAAAAATTGACTTTTATGCTTGTACTCTATTTAAAATTACAAATTTACACAAAGTCATTTTTTTTTTTGAGAATCACGAAAAAATAATAATTTTTAGTTTTGAAATAAGCTTTAAAAGTCATAATCTCTGTTATCCCATTTTTAGTTTCAATAAATTTATTTTGTAACTTATATTTATTATAAATAAGGAAAAATAA
>JAPMOR010121942.1:70327-81916 GCA_026543865.1 Argiope aurantia | reverse complement strand
TGCGGAAGGCGCGCGCAGCTCAACACTACAATAAAAGGAAGGACGGAAACGCAATTAAAAACATTCGTTGCAAGTGCACGTGAGTTAATTCGTGAAATATGGCTAGCAGAAATCATCTGGACGATTTCACACGTGGAAGAATGATCGGAAAGCTGGAGGACGGTCGTAGTGTGACCAGTGTAGCTGAAGATTTCGGAATCCACAAAAGTGTCGTTTCGTGAGCTTGGAAAGTCTTCCAAACCACAGGTACAGCTGTGAGAAAGGTTGGTGGTGGCCGTCCCAGGAAAACAACTGCAGTGGATGACCGACATATCGTCCTGCAGGCGAAAAAAAACCCGAAACTAGTCAGCAAGCGCCATTGCTCAGCAACTGTGTGCAGCAACGGGGCGATCGCGTTTTACTGTGTCCAGACGCCTTCACAAAGGTGGCCTATTCGCCCGCTGTCCTGAACGCTGCATCCCTTTGACAGTTTCCCACCTGCGGCACCGTTTAGATTGGTTCAGGGAGCACAAAAACTGGACATCTCATCAATGGAGTCATGTCCTCTTTACAGATGAGAGTCGTTTTAGTGCCACAAGCGATTCCCAACGCCAGTTGATTTAGAGAGAGGTCGGGACACGATTTCATCCCAGTAACATCATGCAAAGAGACCGTTTCGGTGGTCCTGGAGTTGTCGTCTGGAGAGGCATTATGATGAACGGGAGGACTGAGCTAAACGTTTTCGATAGAGGTTCTGTAACTGGAGATCTCTATTGTCAGGAGGTGATCCTTCCCCATGTGCGTCTGTTCCGAGGTGCCATTGGATCAGACTTCGTTTTTATGGATGACAATGCACGGCCACACAGGACTCATGCTGTTGAGGAGCTCCTGGAAAGTGAAGATATCACTCGAATGGATTGGTCGGCGTGCTCCCCTGATTTAAATCCGATAGAACATGTGTGGAATGCTTTGGGGAGACGCCTTGTGGCACGATTACATCCTCCTGGGAACACCCGACAACTTAAACAGATGCTGATTGAGGAATGGGCACTCTTACCTCAAGAACTGTTGGACAATCTAGTGCTGAGTATGGGGAGACGGTGCGAAGCAACTATTGCAGTAAGGGGAGTGCATATCCCATACTAAGGAACATTTGCTTGCTGTTCTTCTTCTTGGACAGACAATCATGTGTAACGATACTATGAGTTCAATAAAGCCTTTTTTTTTGTTTGATTCCGTACTGTATGTATTGTATTCATTTCTTCGCAACTATGCTTTCGTCATTCTTTCAGAACAAAATGCTGTATCTCATTTCTGAATTTCATGTCTCTCAGATGATTTCTCGTGAAGTTCTGGCAAAAGACATACCTGTTGCTTAAGTTTTGCACACCTGTGTATATTATTCTCAATTACAGAAAGAAGATAAGCTAAAAGGCTATGTACATGTTTATTTTGTATTGCATTCTATCCAATTAAATTACAATTATATTAACTTATAAAAATACAAATGTTTGAATGTAACTTTAAAAAAACTAAACTTAGATCTACTTCTTTATAATCGTGATAATCTTTTCAAATGCTACTTATACATATTATCCTGCCCCATTTTTCTACAGAAACTCCCATTATATCTTTACAGTTATTATCCCGAATAACACTTTCCATAATTATTGTTATATTTAACATCTGCAGTAGCATTCCTTTAGAACATTTTGCAAGCTCATTGTAATTTCTTCCTTCACGATAAAAGCATATGTTTCATATTTATGCCAACAAAATAAATATAAAGCATTATACCTTGTTCAATATTTCATACTTTCCTAAAGCAACCCCATTATTCAGATCCTGGAAACAACTTATACTGTTATTCTGAAAGCATTCGAGACTCTTGCCTCTCTATTTTATGTATGAAATTCCAAGACAGGGAATACTTCATTCCTTGTTATTTTCTTACTTCGATAAAGTACAAACAAGATTTACCCGATTTTTCCTCAAAGAGCAAGACTAAATAAGTATCATTATCATGTCAGGGCAAATAGGTTCTATCCCATAAAGGCTGAGATTGTAGATTTCTCTTACATTTTCTCACAGGAGGAGTTTGGAGATGAGACATACAACATTTTTTTTTTTTCTTATGGGACTATCAAACTATCCCGTTAGAAGAATATTTCACAGAATCTTTATTTCTTCCCATTCCACTAAGCTTCTAGAAAACATGAAATGCAATTTAGGGTTTTGAATCTTAACTGTTATATGAAATAAGAGATCTGGAATCCTTCGTGTTTCTCGATTCATTAATGTCATTATGTTTCTCATTTTATATATGTATCAAGATTAGATAATATCCTTTCACCTTTTTTGTTGCAAATTTTATCCTTAGTGATGTTTCCGAAATTCATGGGAGAGCTGTGAAGAATAATCTCTTTTAGATTTCTCAAGGGAAAAAATCGTTTTTAATGCCGATTTTGTAGGTATCACTTGTCATAAATATGAGAAAACAAAATATGTAGAATAAATGATAATGGCTTAAAAATGATTATTATTTTAAAATTTTACCGATTGGTTTAATTAAATATTTTGCTGTTCATCTTCTATTCAAATAAAAAAAAGGAGCTCTAAATAAATGTGATATATACTTACACATTCTTACCAACTTTCTAAATCATTGATGGAGACATAACAGTCCTAGAGCCAAAAAGGTATTTTATAATAAAATATTTTTTTAAGAAATTAAATATGAAAGATTGTACTTTTCGAATTATAAATCACAGAATTAGTTTTGACAAAAAATGTAAATTAAATTCTTGTATTAGGGAGAAATTACCATAGGATTTTAATAAAACAAAGTTGTTGGATTAGATTAAAAATGGATTAGATAGCAAATGTAATCATTAACTTAAATTTTACTTGTATAAGACAAATGAGACAATAAGTTACTTTCAAACAATTCAATTTTTTAATTCAAAATTATTGATATTGAACATAGAGATATGGAAATTAAAAGAATTGTAAAAGAAATATACAATTAATATTCTTAGGTTTAAACATCCATAATAATTCCACTTTTAATGACAGCTCAATTTTTAATTACGTGCTGGATTTAAATCCGTGCATGCACCTATCCATGCAGTCTAAAATCGAACTGTATTTAAAAAATATTTAGGCGTTCTTTTATTCAGTTTTTCAGTTTTTATTTTGTTACGCGGAAAAAAGATGGAGATTATGTTTCTAAATACTGTAAAAGAGGATTTTTCTTAAGAAAGCTGATTTTTAACTTTTTGTCATATTTCTTCATAATGGAAGTTCACAAAAAGAATGGAAAATAATTTTCAGAAGAGATTATGAAACCCTATCCTTATAATGTATTTTATTGTATCTTTATTGCTTTGAATTCTACAATCTGATTAAAACAGCTGAAATAAAATTTTTATTTTTAGCTTCAAATTTATATAGATATCCAAATTTAAACGTTTGATTCTCCTTAATTTAGTGTATATTATAAAGTTAATGTGTTTAAATTTGATATTTTTGTTCTTTTTTAACTGCTTCCTTTATAAAAAAAGAATTAAATCTTATTTTTTATTTAAAGTTAGATACTAATCATAAATAATAGGCACAAAACTATTAGAAAATATCTTGTTTCTTAAAATTGATCGAGATTTATTAATGGTTTTTGAACAAAAGGTTTTTTAACATTTTAGCATAAAGCCATTTTGTCCAAAGGAAATTAAAAAAGTAAGCTACCTATAAGATGATGATTAATATAAATGGTTTCTTTATTTCATCCGTTTATTATTCTTTTATAATAAACGGATACTTTTTTGCAAAAATATATTTGCATATTATTTGGTGGAATTAATATGGCAATTATGTACTGATTCTTTCATATAAGAATGATGATAAAGACTATTGTCAATATTTTCACACTACAGCAAAATACTTTTTGCTGACAAATAGCAGAATTTCTTACCGAAATGTATTTTTATAGTACTATCAAAATTCTCTAAGCAGATTTTTTGTTAAATTAGAATATAAGATTAGATCTTTTAAAAAAATCAATATTGATAAATTATTTCATATTCACTTTATCAGTAACTAATACAAACTAAAAATATTTATATTCATCATTATATTAATATTCATTCATAATTATGATTTGATGAATTTTATAGAATTAACGAATATTTGACACGCCTAAATTAGAGAAAAAAAAATTAAGAAATATTTTTAAAGTTTTGAATGAGTGGAACTTTGCAGTAATTTGACCTTTTTACTGTGTGTTAACACAAATAAGTGTATTGATTTGTATAAAATTGTATTTTCTGCTTCAAATAAATATATAATTATAAATTTATCTGATTACCTTCTAAAGAAATACTTGGGATAAGAAATATCTTTTAATTACAGTTGATTTAAAGTAAATATGTTCATTATTAATTAATAATTTATATTACAAATTAGTAATATAAAAATTGAAACGATTTAATAAGTAATAAGTAAAGAAATTCGTTTATGTATATATCAACTGAAGCTCATATTTGCATATGGTAACCTGAAATTTCATTAATTCATTTTAATTTTTAATTAATGATATCAATCATATACAGTAAGGAAATAATTTCTAAAGAATTTTAAAAGTCGTTAGAGTCCTATGAGGGAAATGCGAACAAATAATTTCTCTGTTAGATCTTTTCCCTGATACTTCGATTATTTTCCACATATGCATTGCCGAAAGCTAAATACAATTTTATTAATCACAAAATTTTCTCAGAATACTAAATAAAATATGAATTACTTTCTTTTTCAAATGATAGATATCACCAAAAATTAAATCTATGAGAGAACTAAAGACTCAACATCTATGAAAGACATAGAGATAATGAAAGAAAATAGAGCTTCAAGAGATTTTGAAGTGGATGATAATCATTATGTGCTTGAAGAGCTATCCACACATTAGGAATTTTTTATTGCTATTCTTAAAATATTTTACCATTTAATGAATTAAACCGAAATTTCAAAATTTCAGATATTATTCGGTTCTCATACTTATTTTCTTCTGTAAAATTTGATTTTGAGCATTTAAAATGTTAGAATTGTTTTGCAAATAGTTCTGCACTCTTGTATGTTGTTCAAAATTTATATGTGGTTCCAAACTTAAAATTAATCTACATTAAAATAAAATTATCAAATAATTAAAATAATAATAAATAAAATTTATTTCTAATTAAGTTTATAAACATAAAATATGTCAAATTTTGCAAAGTTTCCTTACCAAATAAAAAAAATAACACCGCGATGAAAGTTTGAGCATTATTATCCATTTTTATTAAGAATATGTTTTAAATATTCCCTGAAATTGGAATAGGAAATCAAATCCAGGAATTTATGCATTTTAAATTTGGCTTGAGCAAGAATTATCTGAAAATATAATTTATTGGTCTTTTTTTTTTAATTAATATTATTTTAACAGAATATATTGTAAAATTTCATATGACCAAAAATACATTGTATCTCCATTCATGTTAATACATATTTATCGTCACTCTATAATAGATTAAAATACATTCGACTTGTTAGGTGAGTTTTAAAATGTGGAAATATATATTTAATTATTTTTTTGATGAAAGAGAAGATAAAGAAGGAAATATTTTGACACCATTGAGAATATTTCCAATTTTATCAGTCGAATTAAAAGCAATTTAATTTTTCACACTTAAGAATTTTTTCAAGTGTATAAATCCATTTGGAATAGGAAGATCATATAATAATTCAACGAAGGGGTTCTGCAATGCATATGACTCTAGTTAATGTTGAGTGTTTCATTGTGGATGCAAATTTATTTTATTACAGTCTAAAACTAGTCAAAATTTCGTACATAAAAAGTTTTGAAGCTCAAGTGCTGTGTCATAAAACAACCTTCTAATGGCCAGTTTTGATTGAATTAGTAATATTAGGATAGATTTCAAAAACGTTTTTTGAGATAATACTGTAAGTACAAATTAGAATAAAATATTTTGTTAAACTACATTTTTTTCATTTATTTTCTGATATTACTAAATAGTTAATATCTATTAGTTAGTCTAGTTAGTTAGTCTGCATAAAATTCCAAGCAGCCAAATAACATTTTTGAATCGAGTCAACAGCTTCAATTCATTTTAAAAGTATTTTTCTATACTATATTTACTTAAATTTCCGAACAATTTTGTTTCCAAAATATCAACATTACATGTGTATTAACAAATTATTTTTCATTAATAGTATTATCATGCGACAGCATCATTTTAAATTTATGATTTACAAAAGAATTGATGATCTAGTCACAACAATATTTTCTAAATCCCTTAAAATCTTTTTGGGCAAGTTCCAGCTGAAACTGTAATTTGAAAAGTAAATATCAACTAAAACGATTCAATTTTATTTAAGATTGATAGAAATGTAATGTTTCAGCAAAATATAACAAAATAGTTTTTCAAAAGAAAGAAGAAAAAAAGACCCTGAAACTTTTAGTACTGTATTTTCAAAGTGAGTCAATTTATATTTAAGTATCCATCCAAAACACCTCATACATTATAAAATAACTCTATACACTATATAAATAACATCTATTGTGATATTTTTAAATTTCTGCTTTCTAGAAAAGTAGAACAATCTGTAAGGCAAACCATAATAAATCTTAATAAGAAAGATAATATTTTTTATATGTTTAAATGTGAATTAAATGTAAATTTCTTAGCAACATTTTGAACTCCGTAATAGAGCAGAATGCTACTTTGCATGAGAAAATTTTCAATTTAAATTCTACGAAATCACCCAAAAGAGTTGCATTTCTTATTCAGAGTGAAAGCAGTTATTCAAATACCCTGTAATGAGAAACGTTTTTCTTGAGAGGCAGAAAGGATTGTTTATATTTTGTATTCATACTTTTGAGAGATAAAGTAGTTGTGAAGTATTACAATTCTCCGTATATTACAATGTAGCAAAGATTAAACATTTTTGATTAAATCTTTTTCCATGCTCGAGTGATTTTGTCAGAAAATGGAGTAATATATTCACACAATAGTAGAAAATATCTTGAAATACATTAAAAGAGATTTCATTCATGCAATTTTTAAATCTCATAAGCGAAAGTTCTTTGATGTAATACAGAAAGGGAAGAATGAATAACACTTTCATTTTATGCTGTTAAATTTTTGAACTCAATTTCATTCTGTAAAATTGTAAAGATGTTAAAATGAAAATAATATTTTTTTCTAAATAATTAATAGAGCATTTTAAGTTTTATGGAATAATTTTAAGAGTAATTTTTTTTTAATTTTCTTCACACAAAAAACACAGACAAAATTTCCCACATTTGTATCTGTTACTTTTATAAAATTGGGTTAAAGCCCATACTGGGATTAATGGAAATGAGAAGGCGGATCAATATGCAAAGTTGGCGGCACAGAAAGAGAGTGTTGATATGGTTGTTCCCAAATCAAATGGTGTCTTAAAATAGGAATTAAGAGAAGAAATAAACAGATGATATATGCCCTAAACGGAATAGTAACTTTCGATTTTATTCCTAATCTAGAAATAAAAATAAGAAGATACCATCTACTGATAATTCAAATTATATCAGGACATGGGAGATTTCCTGCATATTTCCAAAGATTAGGAAGAGGATATAAAACATATGTGAAGTACATATGCAAATTGAGCTGCGACTTACGTATGTATATGCGTATGTATACATGCATAACATGCCAATAATTTATATTTTGTAACTTCGGAAGAAATAAATTACAGTCCTAAATTTGCATAGACATTTTATCTAAATATGCGATTTTGCCTCAGAAAAATTAAAAGAACCCATTCGGAAAGAGTGTTTCTTGAATAAATGGAAGATATTTATATTTTCCCGTTTAATAAAATCTGTGGAAATTCTATTTTTGTAGTAAATAAAACTATTCTGATGATATAAATAATTTAGCAGTCAAGCATTAAAATAACGTTGGCTGACTAATAAAAGCTTCAACTGATGAAATCTTTGAAGCATGTTTAATTGCTAGTGCAAAAACTAAACCAAATTTGAATGCCATCTGTTATTATAAAATAATTAATATATGACCATAATGAAAAAAAAAGTTTTTTATATTTATATAATAAAGCAAATATGTGGAAAGTAATAGGAAATAAAGTGATAGTGGAATTGATTAAGGTGAAATGTGTAAATCTGTATATAGAGAATTAAACGTCTTGATGATTGAGTAAGAATCATGTTGTCCAATGTTCAAGAATTTTATTAGAGAGTTCTGCTACTACCTAACATTTTACGACAACCATTTCAGCATTAAGTACTTTATCATGCCATCGAGTAAGCCTGAAGCAATAAAGTTCCTAGAAGTATTTCGAAGTAAAGAAGCCATATCTAAGAAGTGAGAATCTGATTCCTCGAAGAAGAAGAAGAAGAAGAAAATTGTTCTTTTATCTTAAAAAGAGCAGAAAGAAATTGTAGATTAAAATACAATACATTTGCAATATCTAACTAGACGCAAGGATATTGTTTCATATTAAAAATAAAGAACCAAATTTTTCAAAATATTTTGATGGCTGTTATGAATTTTCTATGACAAAGCTGGTATTTCCAGATGCGTTATTTGGAAAAGTAGCAAACACGAAGAACTTCAAACTATTGAAAGATTTTTTTGTAAATCGAGAATTTGGGCCAAATCAACAAACGATAATAATACTAAAATATGTAAACTTGCTCAATTCTGAGCAATAACACCTAAATTATTGCTGAAAAAACAATGGAAATCATTTGTTTTTAATTTACAAACATTTATATTTAATTTAATGACGTTACTCGGTGGATATTTATGTGACTTGAAATTTGAGATTATAAAGTTTTTTTAAAAAAGAGAAAGCTTCCTTGTACTAAAGTGTACCCAACATGAAAAAGAAACCGAATCTTTATATCTCTATGATCGTCAGTAGAAAAAAAAATCCAAGCTGAGATATACATAACATCAATTTATTTCGACAATAATATATTTATTTCGTTCAATTATATAACCGCAAACAATTTATTTCGTTCAATTATATAACAACAGACAATTTATTTCGTTCAATTATAACAACAAACTATTTATTTCGTTCCAATACTATAACATATTATGTTATAAAATGCATTTAAAATAAATTTTTGAAAAGAGAAAAAGAAAAGAACAAGGAAAATTATTGGTACATTAAAAAGATGATTTTTTGAATTTCAGGATAATGAAAAAAAATGTTTTAATAATGCTGGACATTTTGTGAAAAAAGCCGATTAATTCTTAAATAATTGAAATTCTAATAAAAATTTTAGAAAAACTGATCGAGGTTATACATTTCAAAATACCAATGTACATACGTATGCGCCAATTTCGATAACTTTATGTCAGTCGCCAAGATGCCTGCAGAGCACCAAAATACACTTTCAATTTTATTGTTAGTAGAATATAGAAATAAAGTTTTAATGATAAGAAATGCATATTTCTATATATAGCTAATAGGTACATTAGGATATTATAATCTTTTATTTTCCTCATAATTCCTTTTAATTTTTCTTTACTTCGTTAAAATATATTATCAGAAAATAATTTTAATTATAACATAGTTCTGAGTAATAGTCAAATTTCTCTTTTTAAGCTATAATAAAAACTAAAATGATTTTTTCCTAAAGAGCTTCTTTTTAAATTTATTGAATTTAGGTAATTTGGTGTAACTATGAAACAAAGAAACGCTAATGGAATCTCATATGTCTCGTATAAGTAATATGATTAATAATGATGCTGATAAAGTTAATATTGCAATTTAAAAAATAAATGCAATTAAAATATTAGTGCAATGTAAGATTATAATTAGATTTTTTTAAACTTAAATTTATAAGGAAGCTACATTTGTTTTGCAAAATAACGTTGAAGAGATATTTATTTATTAATAGCACAATTTAATTATAAGTGTATAAGACTAAACGTCTAAATTTAAAATTTGGTATTTTAAAAGTTTAAAATTATTGTATTCATTTTAAATTCACAATCCAAAAAATATTTCCATCTTAAGAAGCAAATATAGCATAGAATATCTTACAGTTCAAGAATATTTATTCAGAAATAAAATATTCATTCAACTTACTGTGTCTCAATGCAAAGCAATAGTTTTTGATATACTTTTATTTAGAACGACATATACTTTATTTATTTTAACATCCATGGCATAAAACGCTATGTTTCGCTTTCCAGTTTAAACAGGAGAAAAAGAATAATTTTCAAAACGTTTTATACCTAGAGCAGTGAATTTTTCGCCTGAGCACAGTTTGTTTGGAAATTGTCGTGTATTAAATTGAAATTGAATTGTATTTCTATGATTCTGTTCTATCCTTATTGAAAAGCGATATAAGCATATATTCAATAAAACGAAATGTATATCAGTGATATATCAAAAGAGCCTTACATTGAGTAATCATTTGAAGCGTGTTTATGAATTGGATTTATATTGTAGGATGAATAGTAAAGAGAAACAGACTTTTTCAATATATCTCAATACTTCAAGACTTTATTGCATTTAGAATAAGAATATCATTTTCAAAATCAATATTTGAATTTATCTTCGCTTTCTTTATATTAATAATGCATATAATTCTAAGCACCTTAGAAAGCTTCAATATCGTATGATTTTTTATTTAAGGTATATTTTAAATTGCATGCCTTGAGACAAATAAAAAAAAATGTTTCGATAATAATGTTTAATGTTTTATGGATGCTTCGTGCAATGGTTTTATTTAATAAAAAATTATTTTTAAATTAAATGAGAAAACTAGTTAAACATACGATTATGGATCAGCAGATAATATAAATTATTTTGTAATAATAATTATTATATAACGTATATAAAAAACCGATTCATTTTAATCAAAAATACTTTAAATATAAAATTATTTCAATAACAATGTTCAATAATTTATGGATGCTATGTGCAATAGTTTTTAATGAAAAATTCTTTTTAAAATGAAATTAGAAAACTAATTCAACGAATATATATGAAACAGTAGAAAGTGATATGCATGTAACAAAAATTATTTCATAAATGTATATTAAAAACAAATTCATTTTACTCAAAAATATTTCAATGAATTGTTGTTAATCGCACAATATGAAATTTCAGATTTACCAAATGCTTTTTAAGCAACAGAAAACAGCTGCAATTAGCTTCAGAACCGTTCCATTATTAATTGAGGAATTATTATAAATTATGAGGTGAGGAATAGCAATTCTTTACTTGCAATGCCAGCTGCATCTATAAACAATGAAAACATACCTTCCAGGAAATTTAAGCATCGAACATTTCAATTCAATCTTAATATCGAAACTTACAAAATAATTATTACGATTGCGTGACGAATAATTGTGATGAATGTTTTCAAAGAAAGAGATTGCTGAAAATAAGAATCTTGGTCGTCACTTTTAATTAGAAAAAGGAATTATAATTTTATTAATTAACAATATTTCTGAGTCTTAGCAAATGTTCAATACTTCGAAAAAATCAATTTAAATGGCACTTCGGAATTATACTTATTACTTGGGAATTATA
>JAPMOR010121942.1:41690-70227 GCA_026543865.1 Argiope aurantia | reverse complement strand
GTAATATATATATATATATATATATATATATATATATATATATATATATATATATATATATATATAATGGTTTTGAGGCAACGAATCGTGTTATTGATATGTGTAATAATAGAATTACGTCAATGGAGTTTAAGAATTAAAAAAAATAAAACATTGCTTTTTTCAAACACAGTATATTTGCATTTTTCCTTTGATAAAGTTTTAAAATATAATTAGTTAATTTAATTTCAAAACGAAATTAATAACTTTAACATTCATTAATATAAAAAAATTATCAAACTGAATTATAAGACATTCATCAGAATATAATATACAAGCGAATTCATGTTTACTTCAGAAATATAATAGTTTGGACACTGGTTATGGTTGAATATAAAAATTTTCATAATGCAGATTATGGGTTATGAGTTCGTTAGAAAAATTTTAACTTTTTTTAAAAAAAAAGTCAAACAAGCAATTTTATGTAAATTGTAAACATTTTAGACAATAAAGTTATTTAATTGTCTATATTGAACGTATAAGAGATTTTTTTTCAGTAATGATTTTCTTGATAGTCGGAATATTTTGTTTTTATCTTAATAATTTTTGTCTAATCAAATTAACAGATTAAAGAAGAAAATTTATGTAAAACAATAACAAAATTAAGACTTTTAAAAGTGTATCAGAACTCAACAAAAAATAAAATAGAAGCACATGTTTATAAAAGGAACCATGGACATTTCCACTTCTTGTCTTTGATGGAAGTTAGTATAATTGTTAAAATCTTTTATGTCATAATAAAAATAGTTTTTCAATACAAAAATCTTTTCAAAATGGAAAAACAAATGTTGCATTATAAACACAAACCCCTACCAGTCCATATTTAAACCCAAAAAAGTATAATATCCAATAAAAAAAAGGAAAAAAAATCCGAAATTTAACAATAACCTTAATATCCTGATTTTTTTTTTTACAGAAAACATTATATGTTTCTTCATGGATTATCCTTCTGAAAAGTTTTTGAGATTTCTAAAATTTCAAAACGAAATTTCAAATATTTATTTTCCTTTCTTTAATCGCTATGTGCTGTTTCCTTTACAAAATTATTAAATTTCAGAATACTCTCAGAATATCACATTCTTCAGAATCCAATTTTTAGCTTTCAACATATGATAAACACTCATTTATTTGCTGAAAGCCTCGAGCACTCTACTAAGCTGCTCCAAACTTTGACAGCGTGTTTAAGCTGACCAAATACCCCTCTGTGTTTGAAAGTGTTATCCTCTATATTGAGTCTAAGACAAAACAAATACGCAGGAAGCCCACACCACCCTCCCTCCATTATCTTGACCTCAATTTTGCGTGACACATTCAGGAACTGCTTGTTTCTTACAAACTTCGGGAAACAAGAACCTGCATTTGACAGGCTATAGTGTTGTTTAAGAGACAGCTGCGGCTAGTGCGATGAATTATGGGCAGGGTCATCTGGTAGAGAAATAGTGGCTGCTGCATTTTCACCTCTACTTTGGTTACGCTGTAAAGAATTCAATAGGCTTAGTTAAAGCAATTTTAGCCAGTTTTAATGTAAACATGTAAAATAATACGATGCTACTTACTAGTAACGTTAAGTGTCATGTTTGTTAAAGCATTATTAAGATTTATAATCTTGTTTAAAGGAAAGAAAACTAGGTTTAATAGGTCTAAAGAGGAATGGATTATTTAAATTAGATTTTGAAGTTTTAAATAATGGTTTCCTTGTTGCTTGTTTATAATCACAATGAAAAGATAAAAAAGAATACTCGATGAATGTATTTGATTATTTGTAAATCCGTTTTCATAGAATATTTATGAGAACGAATTTGCTTAAACAGTTAAGTCATATATAATACATAAAAATGTCATGTATTTTAGTATCTTACATATGCTAGTTGGCTTGTGGTCTTAAAGATTTTTTTTTTCATTCAATATAAATATATTTTTAGAAGAAAGTCCAAGTTAGAAATTTTTCAGAGTAATTAAAATTCAGTGAAGATATAATATAGTAATCATGCCATTAATAATGTTTCACCTGTAAGTTATCTATTTATATCGATGCATAATATGAATCAAATTTTTAAGGCATTTTAAAAATAAATTGAAAATGTAACAAATATATTGTCTTACTTTTTGGAATTCAAAATAATTATTTACTGATTTGGACAGTTAAATTAGAACAATAAGAACGAATATAATTCGGACGAAATTCAGAAATAAGAAAGGACTTGAGCATAATAAAAATACATGCGGGCATTAAGAATTATGTTAAAGATTTAAAATAATTGTTTAAATATGTTGGTATATGGTGATACAAAATAGAAACAGCAATTGAAGTTAGTTTTCTGCTATTTATATCAAGTAATTTAAAATTAATTCCTTTATGACAATTTATTTGGGTTTTTCTACTTCTTGATGGCTGATTAATAGTTGTATATAAATTATTAATTCTATTATATAGCTTTAATCTGATTGCTATGAATAAATTAGAGATCTTTTATCCCTTTTATTATTTGCATGAAAGTCAATTATAAGTTAATTAATTGATTAATAACACTAAATAGCATGCAATCAGATCACACTGTTATAAAAAAAATGTTTTTTAAAAAGTGTTGCGACTCACTTCTCCTAAGCATACTTAGAATTTTCATGCTCATTTAACTGAAAAATTGCATTCACCTCTTTATTTTGAAGCAAATGTCTAGGTGCATTGAATGAAGCATTTGTTTCGCTTATAAACGTCTTTTCTAACAAACTTCTGATCGAATAATTATAAACTTACTTTCCTCTTGAGTGGATCCTAAGTGATTACTTTATTTATTTAAGCATCAGTTCCTATAGAAGTGCCCTCAAGTACACAAAGTCTGTAGTAAAAAAGAATTAGTATTTATTCAAGCTGTTAATATAGTCATTGGTGTTGCAAAATTTCTAACAATCGATTCTATTTAAACAGAACCATTCAAATTGAATCAGTTTTTAAATTAGAAATCAGACTAATTAAGGCACATATTCCTTATGCTTAACAAACCATTTTTAATGGGTAGTTTCCGGATTAAAAGTTTTGTTAAATATTTATTTAAAATATATTAAAAGAAGAATCTTTCTGAAGAAAGAATAAAATTACGATTTTTTTATTCATGTAGGCAATACAAAAATAAATGCAATAATGGAAATATGTAAATAAAATAAAATCATAAAAATTACTGAAACCATCACATAGCTATTGTAAAATACTTAAAAATTACTTTGAAAATGCATATTGGACGTTTGAAATAGAATCGGAATAAACATAAGTAGAAATCCCATTTCTTATTCGCAAAATGTGTATATAAAACTAGCATACTGCGTTAAATTTTAAATGTATGATACACATGATTTAACTGAAATCTTAGTAATGGACTCAACAAAACATCTATGTGGTCAATGAAATGGAATGGAATAATATGATGAATGATAATATAAATAGAAATATAATGATTTATTATTTAAATATTATTCGAAAATAATTTTTAAATTTTGTTGATTTACAAATATTTTATCACATAAAGTCATCAGTAAAAACTGTCCTAAATACTAACATTTTGCAAAATACTAAATATATTGTTTTTTTTTAATTTTCAATAAAATTTTAAATTTTGTATTATAAAAAACAATTTTTGTCGATCTGGTTAATTTATCAGGATTAAAAAGGGGATGATTAAAAATTAAACCAAGAGAAATTTCTGATAATTTAAATATAATTTTCTTGGATTTTACAACAATAAGAAAGCCTAAGCGCATGCTTAAAGTAAATTTTGAATTATAAAAGGGTAATCTATATCAGTATTTTATCATTAATAATATTTTTTTATTCCAATTCATAGTATCAGATAATTTTTTTTCGTTTCGAATAAAGGTGCCAAAAGTTACGTTTCTATATTTCCCTTATTATATTTTTCAAATCTTCATTAAGTGCTAAAATTCTTTGAATTCAGAAAATAAATTAGATTAGATTAATTCAAGAAATACAAAACAAATGTTCGTTAAATATTAGTTTTTTTGAAAAAAAGGGAAGATGACTTTAAATATTTGAAATGAGAAAAGAAAATATTCTAAAAATGAATGAGGATTGAAATAATGATACCCTTAAACTTTGCTTCCTGTAAGTTTCCATTTTCTTTTCTTTTTCTTTTTTTTCTTTTTGATTTCCTCGTCTTATTTTTTTATGAGATCACATCGATTTATAGCTAAAAGTAAAGCCTTTTTTTCCCATCTCGATTCACTGAGTCTTGGCGGTATTCCAAGCTGATTTCACGCTTATTTGCTACAGTTTCAATTCCTTTTGTCGTACTTCTTTAATGTTAAAAAAGGATGTGAATCTGTTGCTTATCTTTTATCTATGAAAAAAAGAGGAAGCCCTCAATCTGCTATTTTCTGATATTTTTTCACATAAAGTCTCTAGTTCACACTAAATTTCTTTCTTTATAAATAGCCAACGCATATATTTTATATATATGTAATCATATAAGAAAAATGTATGAGCAAATCTTCAAGAAGAAATTTCGAATTTCCCTTCACTGTTTAAATTCTTACATGCGCCTCTGATTTATTAAAAATGTAACACAATGAATTTCTAATAATCGTCTCAAAATTTTTAGATAAATTTTTCACCTGACCATTTTAAAATTAAAAATAAAATCTATAAATAATCTATAAGAGGGATATTTAGTGCAAATATGGCACACATAATGATAGCTGCAGATTCAATAATATTATACAAATACATAATATAAGTTCTTATTACCAGTAGTCTTTATTTGATCAATAATATAATCATATCACTTTTTGAAAATATGTTTTTCTGATTCTTTATATTTCTTTATGAAAACGTCCTAAAGCACTACTATATTTCTTCAGGAGGTAAGAAAACATGCCTTTGTCATTAAATAATATGATATTGTATTCATATTTGAAAAAAAAATCCCTTTTAAAGCTCCTGCAGAATTTGTAATAGTCATTTGAAATGCAACATTAAAACATCCGTTAACGAATAAGTAAATTTATATAATTTAATGACAATCAATTAAGTAAAATTCTTCCGAAGTTTCTAGTTAAATCCACATTACCACAACTGCGTGAAAAAATTAAGAAATAGTCTACTGTACTTGAACTTTAAAATATATTAATATTATAGAAGTAAAATAATTAATAGAATTACTGGAAATTCAGAACGAATATTTTCAAATGTAAATTACAGAAATTTACATTTCTGTAATTTGCATTTCCTGAATTACATTTCTGTAATTTACATTTCCTGAATTACATTTCTGTAATTTACATTTCCTGAATTACATTTCTGTAACTTACATTTCCTGAATTACATTTCTGTAATTTTTTTATTCCTGAATATCATTCTGGTATTTTCATTAAATAACTTGATATTGTACTCATATTTAAAAATGTCCTCTTTAAAACTCCTGCAGAATTTGCAGATGCCATTTGAAATGTAACCTTAAAACAAACATAGAATAATTAAACTTATTATGCTTTAATGGCAATTAATGAAGTAACATTCTTCCAATGTCTCTTGTTAAATTCGCATTTGAACCAAAACTATGTAAAAAATTAAGAAATGGATTACAATTTTAAAATAATTTAATTTTCAATTTTAAAATTTTATATCATTATGGATGATAAATAATTAAAAGAATTACTGGAGATTCAAAACGAATATTTTCAACTGTAAATTACAGATTTTTTTTTATTCCTGAACGCCATTCTGGTAAAGAAATTCTTCCTTTATAAATATTCAAATAATTTTAGTAGTTTTCCTTTAACTATTGTTCCCCAATGAATCAGAAAAATATCATGCTGCTTTCTTCTCGACTTTCATGAAAGGTACAGAAAAAAAAAAAGAATAGGCCTCTATCTTCCTCGAAGATTCTTTTGTTACTGTGCCTCAAAAGAAGTGGAGATGCGTTTACTCGTTAGAATAAATTAGTTCTCTGCATCAACAAAAAATTCTAAAACAGTTGTTTATTTAAATACTGAGCTAGACAAAAAAGAAGATTTCAATATTGGAATAAGGAAGTATATATTTCAAAAATAGGTAAGAACTGAAATAATGATACCTTTAATCTTTGCTACAAGAAAGGTTCTCCATTCCGTGTTTTTTCCCCTCTATTTTCTATGAGATCAGACCGATTTATAGCTGAAAGTAAAGGTCTTTTTTTTTTCTTTTTCTATTTCGCTTGATTGAGTCTTGGCGGTATTCCAAGCTGATTTCACGCTTATTTGCTGCAAGTTTCACTTCCCTTTGTCGTACTTCACTAATGTTAAGGGGATGGGAATCTGTTGCTGATCATTTTAGCAAAAAAAGTGGAAAAACTCTTCATGTAATTTTCTGTTGTTTTTTTTTCAGAATGATTTTCCAATCAGTTTTGTATAAAACATATGTGATTTATTTCTTTTTCTGCTTAACATTTTTACAAAATTTGGAAATCATAGCAATTAAAAATATTAAATGATTATCAAATTCAACATTCGCTTTAAAAAATTAATTTTTAGAATTGAATAAATATTTTCAAAGGCATATAAAAATAAAAGGTATATTTTCAAAGGTTTTTCAGAATATAAAAAACATACTCATATTAACTACTTCACTGCATTATTTCGGTGCCTTAAACGAATTGCTTATATTGATAATATTGTTACGGAACTTCATCCACTCTGTTCGTAATGTAATGGGTATATGGTTTAACACAGTCAAAAAGGTCTGAATAACATATATAGAAGTTTTTTAACGCGAATACACTAATACACAGACGACAAAACATAGCTGATGCTTACACAAGCAATATACAACAGCACACATAGAACAAAGAGGAGATTACAAGAGATAACCGGTAGCTAACAACAACCACCGTACATAAAGCTGCCAGACAGTACTCAGCAGGTGGAGGGAATCTATGTAGCTATTCTCTATGTCTCTCCAACGCCTGCTATTCTCTACTGTCTCCTCACTTTAGTTGTATCGAACTGCCGTCTTACTGCTTTAAGACTGGCTACTCCACAGAAGACTCGATGCTGCTTCTAAACTAAATTCCAAGATACGGCACATAAATCAATTCTCTAATGCTTGAGCTCCGCTGAGCGCTTGCCCTTCGCTGTACTGGTCCAACTATTTCGCCGCTTACTAGCTATACGAATTTATACCATATACATGACTGTTTTTGTCTTGTACAGCCGGGATTTTATTGTTTCCGGACCAGGGAATATAGCGTTATAAGTGGCTCTATCGTTAAAATATTTAGATTCCAGTATAATGCATTTTGCCTCCAAGCCCGGGATAACTGATCTGGCATCCGATCGGCATCCAATACGGCCAATCATAAAATGGTCTTCCCTACGATGGAAAAAATTATTGTAACAATATGTGAATGCATTTTCTACGGAATACAGGTTTTATTAAAAAACAGTACTAACTCATCTTTATTAATACTTGCAATCCAATCTAAGATTAATTAATTATTTTATTTTTTAAACTATTAGCCCATTAATAGACAAAATATCTTATATCCTTACTAAATATGTTTTGAGAAACATTATTATCAGATATATGGATCAATCTGTGCGGTATTCATGAAGAGGGACTTGTTTACCATGCTGATGTCGAAAGCATCTCTTTTTTTATTTATCCCAATAAATTTAACATTTCTTTCGTTTATTTTTCCAAAATTAATAAAAGCAGAAAACGTGAAAAGTATTCACGCGAAAAATGAGATCTCAAACTCAGAATTTCGATCTAGATTGCATGAGGGATCTAATAATAATATTGCTTTCCTTTTCTTCCGCCCCATTTATGGTGAAAACTTCGACTTAGCATTCTTTTGTATAAAAAATTTGCTGAGTCGAATATTTCGTTATGCATGTATTACGCTTGTAAGTATCATGGTGATACTTTAAATGATGCAAAACAAAGAATGTTTAATGGTTTGAAGGAAATAAAAGCTAACTTAAGCTCAGCTGATTGATTCATGTTTGGACAAGTGATAGCTGATCTGTAAGAAGGATACTTTACTTTTCACCAAACTATAGCATGAAAGAATCCAGATTTGATGATAGTGGATATATTCTATTGGCATCGATGTATTAATGAAGAAAGTGGCGCAAGAAATGAATATTTGGCTAATTAGAAGAAAATTTTAAAGCTGAAGATCAATAAATTCAGAGTCTCTAAGAAGTTTTTAGAACCGATTGTATAAATTTTAGTTATGACCTATTAAATTATGACCTGGATACTATAGAGAACTATTCACTCTTAGTAAAATAATCTACAAATTTGTGGTGAAAGAACTGATTCGAGCTAAAGTTTTTAAGAATGAGGCTCCTTTCTTACACGATACCCGTAATTATCTAGACATTGTAAGAAACGATGGAGAATTGTTGGAGGAAGTGATATAATGAAGGAATCAATGCAAGAATACTAAGTTTTTGGCGATTAGAAGTAAATTTTGAAAGTGAAGATCTTTAAATATGGAGATTCTTCTGCAAGTTTTACCAAGATTATCGAAATGTTGAAATCCTTTTGAAGCTAAAATCTCCAGTCAAGATATTAGCTTGCAAACGTATCACACATTCTTGAATACCATAAAATTATCTACAAAGCTGAAGGAATTTGAGATAGAAAAGTATCCAAAGAAGGGACCCATTTCTGCCTCTGGACATGTGATTGTCACCCGATGGTAATTAAAGAAAGAGGAATATTGATTTTTTGCTCAGTTACTTTTATAATAATGAGAAAAATTTTATGGATATTTTAATGGATGCTAAACGGAATTGGAACAATAGTTCCTAGCTTTTCATATCATTTGATGAACTGGACATGAATGTAGTGACTTAATTGATAGAAATGGAGGTTTTATAAAACATAAGAATTATGGTGCAATCTCTATTAGAACTTGAGATCTGCGGATCCTTTCCGAATATTCAGTACCCGGTACCGGAGATTATATAAGTGTATACTCTTGGTAAATCAAGTGAATTCGGTATTTGAAGTATTGAACACTCTGTAACTACAGTTTAATCTCTATTTTGTTATGATTATTTAATAACATTCTTATGTTTACATGTTTGTTGTTGATTTCTCCAAGTTCTGTCTGGCACTCTTCAACAGAGGTTTTTTTTTAAAATTATTTGCTATGCTTCATATTTTGTCGTGGGAAGAATTATTGTTATCCCTTATCGAACTTATTCGACTTGCTACCATACACCCACAGGACGATTTATAAACAATATAAAGGTGTACTCATTTCCAGAAGCATTTCCCAGAACTTTTAATAAATTGTGCAAAATAATTCATTTCTATGGATTATTATAAAATAGTTACTTCAAATGAAAAGAGAAACGTGCTCCTTCTTACAAATACATAAGATTGGAAATGCGACCCATCCTATTGTTTGTGAACTTGTAGTTAAAAGCCCATTTGGTGATATTAGTGCTGTGATACGGGGGGGGTGGAATTATGCAAATGAAATATCAAACTTCTTCCATAACCGTCATAATTATCAGATTTTCAATCTGCTGAAAATTAGTGGGAGAGAATTTTGAAACATCTCCTTATAAAAACTATAATTTACCTTATTGGATTTTAACAAGTCGCGTGAAACTATATGCCTTTGGAAGGCTCGAACCTCATGTGTGTAATTATTTCTTATATTATTATTATTATAAAACGGCTCCTGAAATTGAATTTCATTACAATTTATAATTCATTCGTCAAATTATTTTCACCTATGTTTTAAAAATTATATTTATTTTTAATAATATTTTGTGTTATTTTCACCACATTGATGCAGTTTGCTTTTATTCATAGAATATTATTTTTCCCAATATAGCATGATGAATTATATTAAAGTAAAAAAAAAAATTCTTTTTCATATTCATCAATCAGAAGTTATCGTTATTCCTTCCAGAAAGAGAACATTTTTAAAACAAACTCTTCTTTACTTTAATCGATTTCTTGCTTAGAAAATATGAATTGAAGACTTATTGTTTAAATAATAAAATTTGCCCTAAATATAATTTTTTTCTCTTTAGCATGTTCTAGAACTGCGAAAAAATTATTTCTGCATATTCAAATAATTATCAGAATGGAAAAATTATTTTATATAAATTAATTCAAATTTATTTATGTCATTTGTATATCTAATGTCAAATTTATTTAAATCATATGAATATCTGAAGATTTGTGCAGACAGTATCAGTGAGTAAAAGGGGAATCAATCAAAAACGATAATGTAACTTTTAACGAGTTGATTAAATTTTGAAATTGATAGACATATATCATTTCCTATACTTTCCTGCTATCGAATTACTAAATTCTTTACTATACATGGTGTCCTCAATAATCATATTCAAATATATTTTAAGTTGTTTCAATGAATAAAAGATACGACAATGAGAGCATATAATTTTTTCGATTAATTGGTCTTTCTTCATGCTGCTGTTTATTGATTTATAATAATAAAAGCTTTTTGATTCAATTATATTATTGGTAATAGAATTGATTCAATGATATTATTGTGAAGGGAATATCACAGTTACAAGTTTTTAACTAGCAACAAATGCTATTCTGCTAACATGAAATAACAGTGATTTATATTAAAAGTTTCAACGACCGCATGTTATTTTGATAACTACACAAGGTTACTCCGTCATGTCTATAGTCTGTGTATTTTCTGTAGGCGGTTCAAGGTCACATTTGCTACCTCGTAAATGGTACCAGACAACCAATAATGAGGTAGAAAAGGTGACCTTGAATCGCCTACAGAAAATACACAGACTATAATTAAAGACATTCGGATTAATTTCGAATAACCTAACAGCAGCGATAGCATTGTTGGAAATTAAAGTTGAGTCCTAAGGGCCATCACAACCCTTTCCAAAGGAAACACGTCCCGTCTTCAGGTGGAGGTAACCGACACCCACCATTTCTGTACGAATTCTGACGAGGAAAACCACTCACAACACCGGAAGCTTCTCATCCTAATACCTGAGGTGTTCGCGGTGGAAGATGCTATTTTGATAAAATGGAAATATATCTTAAAAATGAATTACAGTTTTTCTAAAACCAGGCATATGTTTATACGTCAAGAGCTTGTCTAGTCTAATACCAATAAATTTAATAATTTTCCTTAAATATCCAACGATTTTTGATTAATTTTCTCAAGTGCCTTTATTTGTTAACTAAACATATTTAAAAAAACATTTTTCAATTAATTATAGCGAGATGTAAGCGAATTTCAAATATATATATAATTCATTTTTACAGACTTTGTAATGTAGGAAAATGCGATACTAATAACCTTTTTAAGTAGTCAAATCATAATAGTACATTGCATCATATATATACTTTTTATTATTATTATTTTTGAACATGTAATAATATCTATTTTATTTTACAAGTTAAAGAATAGATTTCAAGAACAGATTTCTTTAGCATTTTTCAAAGGAGACTATTGAAGTTTACAAAAAAATTTTACTTTCGCATTCTGTTTTGATTCAAGTGTTATGCAACGTTTTTAAAACAAAATTGTTATTTTTTTCCTCTTTACACATAAAAGGTTCATTGTAACATTTATTAACTTTAGAAAGATTATTTGGATTTACTGTTCAGTAATAGGATGATTAATCATTTTAAGTTATTCACTTAGCACTCATTTATCATTTTCAGATTTTTTTCCATGTTTTTTATTTACTTCGAAACTTTGAAGACGTTGCTAATAATTTATCAGTGTCGAAAGTTGTGATAAATATTAATAATCTTTTAAGATTAGTTGAATGAAACAGTATAAAAAATAATCTTGCGAATGGCGAATGTATTTACGGATATGAGATGCATTGAAAGTGCTTGAAAATGTTGATTATCACCAAAAAAGCTGTATCTTCAAATGCAATAAAAATAAAATGAAAAGTTGAATCCATTAGAAGTCAATTCATAAAAGAAATATTTTTCAATCTCTTGTGAATTTTCACAGCAATAAAAGAAATATTCAAGAACAAAATATATTTTTCCAAGCTTTATTGCATTCAATATTTGAAGACCTAAACAAAGGGGTAATATTCACTGACAAATATTAAAAAATCGTACTCTTTTAAAACCTATACTTTCAACTGCTTAGAGTGAATTACATCGTAATTTTTAAAACTCAAAAAAATTTAGAGCTTATCAGAAGTTAAATTGTTTTCTTTTAAATTCATCTCGATACGTCATTCAATTTATTGCTCATGTATTGCTAGTAACAGTAATTTATAAAATCAACATAAATTTAATAAATGCTTAAATAAAGCTTGATTTTTTTATAGTAAAGATTATCAACATTTTTGCTATAAATAATAAATTCTTGTTTTCGTTTCTTACTATTTAAAATGGATTTCTTTTGACTATTAATACTTTATATCTTCAACTGTTATCCCATATGGAGAATAACAGTTGTGACCATCGATGGTCACTCCTTTCAATAAATTATTTACAATAAATGTTATACTATTATTACAAGATTTAATAACCATGATGGAAGATTAAGATTATTTTGTGCGATAGCATCTAAAAGCGATTATTTATGTATATACTGGTTGAAAGAATCCTTTTGTGTTCCATATATAAGCATTCTGTTATTACGTTTTGCTCAAATGAGTTACTACTGCATCAGGATCTCTTAAACAATTAATAATCACTTCTGTATTTCATTGCAATGCTCAAACTGATAATAAGCATAGTTGTAACTCTATGTAGATGATGAATTCTCAGAGCAATAAAGTATTTATAGATAAGAATTATCATTGAATTGAAAGTGTGTCTTTGGAATATCGTAGAGGTTTATTATGGAATCTCGCTGCATTCTTATATTAGATATTTCGTATGACAGAACTTCATTTAATCACTCACTTACTTTATTAAGATGTTATATGCGTAAATAATTCGTATATCATATTAATTGGAATTTTATCTTAATGATGCATTAATAAATTACACCAGCGTGAGATCCAAGAGATTTTGTACTATTAACATTAATGATTTTTTTAACATTTAAGGAAATAATAAATTCATTTTGTTTCATAATTAAAGAATTAAAAAAATTACTATTCTAAGCAAGTGTACATTTTCTGATTTTACATGCTTATGGAAAAACCATAAGTAAGAAAATATTGAAGTTGTTCCAGTAGCCAAGGCTGAATTTTCCATCTATTTAGTAAAGATGTGGACCAATACTTAAATACAAACAGTATATGATGTGACGTGGAAATATCCCACACAAATTGATATAACTACCTGATCTTATTAGCTGATTTTAACTTTGTTGTAAATGAAGTATACAAAGAGAGTTTTATTCTAAGATAAATTCGTATAATCTTATTATAATCATAAATAATACAATTATTATGATCTTATAATAATTATTATTATCTAATTCGAACTTGAGATTCTGAAAATTTATTCTCTAAATAAACTTCATTTGACATTTTGAAATGTATTCTCAATACTTCATTTGAGATTTTTCTTTAGGAATATAATTACTCAAAATTGATTTGAACTCAGCAAATGAAGCTTTAATATATTAATTAAGCACAAAATGTTTAGATTATTATTGAATTTTAAGGAAGAGTACTGTCCGAGTACTATTAAATTTGATTATTACTAAACATAAATAAATCCATAAAATATGGTTCGCAGTTATTTCATCTAAATTGCAGATTCTTGTTAAGTTTTGAACCGCATTTGTGAAGCGTAGGTCAGTTTTGCTTTTGTATCCATTTAAATATGATAGCTCCACATTGCAAAGACTAAAATAAATGAAATTTGACATATGATTTCGTTACAAAAAATTGTATTTATGTGTTCATAGTTTAGTTTTTTAATCATCATTTAAAAAAACATCCAGAATTAATACTCAGGTTTTTGGTATGCAATGCCAGTGATTTATCACCAAAACAAATACCGATCGTACACCTTAAAAATCCAAATATAATGGATATTGTTTATTCAGATCCATACAATTGATACGGTACATATTTTCTTTATTATACAAAATAGAATACAGCTTTGATATATGGTTCTCTGAAAATAAAATATCTGAAAAGCTTTGGTATTCAGAAATTTCCACAATGTTCATAAATTTTGAATAAGAGAAGCGCGAATAACATGTTTATTAAAGAAAAAAAACGAGAAAGTTTGGGGAATTTCATTCATTTAGTCATTTGATATTCATTTATGCTCAAAATTTTCATGAAAAGTATTCAGGATTTGTCATTTTTCTCACTGTAGTTTCAAAAGCTAAGATGATACACCGGGTAATATATTTGAAAGAAATATCAAGTGTAATGGTTAAAATGATAAGCTGAAATGCTTCTAGAATATTCGTCATTCCACATACTTCGGATATCAATCGCATGTTGTAATTCGTGAGTTGAAGGAGTTTTATATTCGTAAATGCATTGTAATTGCATTTATATTCGTAAAAGCAAGTAATTTTTCGCACATTTATAGATTTTTCACTTATTCTCGTTTATTTCTAGTATACGGTTATATGCTTCATTCTTGAAAGATTTTGATCTGTCTTGAGCAATCAATCCATTTTCCTAATTTTTAGAGAATGTATTTAATCACTATATATGCACATATATATTTACTTAGCAGCTTCAAAGTGAAATAAGTATTAATATTTAAATTTATTGGAATGCTAATTCTAACTATCTAAAGTACATATTAAAGATAAATCCATTTGCAGCCTGATACAATGGAAGCGCCTCGTTGCACTCCATAGATTATATACAAATACGACAAGTTTAATATCGGATTCATTTAATTCATATGCAGTCTTTAGTGGAAGCGAAGCTTAAATAAATATACTTGACATTATCAATCTGATATGAATTTCTCAAGATAGTTAAGCAAAGTGTTTGCAGTGGAATTAAACATTTCCATTGATTATAAGTCCTTTTCAACTTAATCAAATAGGAAGAAAGCTTCTAAAGCTGTTTAAATTCCTGCACACTTATGAGGCATAATAATTTATACCTTTTTATCAGAATAGACAAATATTTCTGCATACGAATTAGTAATTTCATCTATGGATTTTCATTCTAGATAGAAATTGTTTTATTTGAAAGATATCTTTTAACAAATAAACATTTTATTTAAACGAAAAAAAAATTCTTTTCAAACAAAAACAATCTATAAAAATTGAAGGATCTATATCAAAAAACATTTTCTCTAATCTATATCTAAAAACTTGTAAGTATCTAGCAATTTATGGGAATGAGGTATTATAAGAAGTATTTAATAGACAACATAGCAATATGGAAATATTATTAATACCTTTAAATCGGAATAGACAAGTATTTCCAAATAAGAACTAGGAATTAAATTTATAGATTTTGATTCTATATTGAAGATGTTTAATTTAAAATATATATTTTAACAAATAATACATTATAAATACATAACAAATAATACATAAAATAATATATAACAAATAATACATTTTAACAAAATTTAAATGAATAAAAATGTTTCTTTTCAAACGAAAAAAATCTATAAGAATTGAAAAAAAACCTTATCATTTTCTTGAGTCTTTATCTACCTAGATATAAGTCTCTAGCAATTTATGAAAATAAGATATTTTAAAAGGAAATTCATAGATATAATTGCTGTATGGAAAAAAATATTAAATTTTTATACCGTTTATGATTTTTATGTATTTTTTAAAATAATTAAAACTTTTCTAAAATAAAATATACATCTATGTAAAAAAAGCGAAAATGGTTATCAAAATTATTTGCTTGAACCTTATGCGTGGCAAAAAATTAGAAAATAAGTCATATAATATATTTATACAGCAACAAACAAGAAAGGGTCATGATTCTTTCGTTGTCTTTTACTTCTATTCTAATATCCCAAAAAATATTTCTACAGTATATGAAACAGCATAGGGAACATAAATCAAAATCCCAATCAATCAATCAATCTATTCCTGGTACTGACAGACATCGCATTGCTTTTAGTTGAGTGTTTTTTGTTTAAATATTTATGCGCTAACTTTTTTAATATTTTGGATAGAAATTTTTCTGGCACATGAAAAAAAGCTTAAAAAACGTATGAAAATTGCTGGTCTAAAAATTGTTTTAAGCAAATGCTCAGTACATTTTTTTAAACCGAAAGAAGGGGTGTCAAATTTTGAAAATAATGTTAGTATAAAGTATAAAATAAATATAGCATAAATAAAAACTTAAAAAATTAATTCCGTATTGTGTTTACTGGATATAATAGAAAGAAAATTAATTTCAATTGTTTGTCACATATTTTTTATGTTTTATCATTTATTTTAAAGTTAAACGAACTGGCCAAATTCAAAACATTTGTTTATTTATACTTCAAGACGAAAGACTAAATATCATCAATTTTTAAAAGTGTAAAAATAAATTGAAAATTAAAATAAATGAAGACATTAGAGATTCTCAGAAATTTTTATCAGAAAAAAAATTGAGAATTAACATAAATCAAGATATTAGAGATTATCAGAAATTTTGCAGTTCTTTTTCAATAAAATTTGAAATAATTGTCTTTCAAAAATATTTCAATAACATTTAAATTTTTTATATTTCCAATGATACCAAGTTATTTGTGTGGATATTTTACGACAATTATTATAAAGTTAAAAATATTAATATGTATGATTTTAAAGTACGGTAAAATAATGATTGGATCTAACATTGTTTTCTTAGTTTCTTATTTATATTTTTGGACATTTTTTAATCGTTTCAAAGTTGTCGTCATATTCCAAGAGTAATCAAATAATTAATCAACATAGTGGTTTGGTTGTGGTGGGCTATAATAAAATGATTGTATGTCTTATAAGAATTTAAATAAAATATTTTATATTAAAATATTTTACGTAGGAGGATTTTAATTCTCTAAGGTGTCGGGTACAATAGTTAATATTTTTAAATTTCTGAATATCCGTATTGTAATAAAGAAATGTAGATAATTCCGTAAAATGAGAAGTAATAAAAAAAATTTAAAATGAAAAAAAAATTAAGTCAATGAATGTCTTTTTTTCTTACAATGATGTATTAAATATTTCAGACATGATATATTTGATAAATCATTTATTTAATGAAATATTGATATTTCTAAATAAATAAAGGCTTTACTAGTATTTATCTTTCATATTGGCATTTATGATTCACTAAAATACATTGACCTGGATATTATATTTTTAAAAAATTGAAAATGTTTCCATTATTCAGTGGAATTGAATTTTAAAACTGGATACATCTTTTAAGCCATTTACTTTGAATAATATGCATATTGTCACTGAAAACAGAAATTATGAAAGAAAAAAAAACATCTAATAAAAGCATATAAAAATTACGCAAAACACATCAGATTATATTGCTTAAATTATTATTCTGAATTTTAAAGGGTTATCCATTATCCATTTTCTGCTGATGTATTTTAACAGACAAAAGTTTCGATAAAATGTAAGTACTATATTTTAGCTAGAATATCTAAATAGGTATCGCATGCATTTAGATATAGCAAAGCTTTGTTTCTTACATATTCAACCTTTAATCGGAGTCCTTCCCAAATCTTTAACTAGGCTTGGCTAAAAATTAGTAGTAGAATTACCGTATCATAAAATATTATATATATATTTTTTTCAGAATGTTTTTATCAAATAGAAAATGTTTCTTGAAATAGAAAATTTACGTTAAGTATAAAGTTTTATATAATAAGTATAAAGCATCTAACTATAAAGTTTTATATAATAAGTATAAAGCATCTAACTATAAAATTTTATATAATAGGTATAAAGCATCTAACTATAAAGTTTTATATAATAAGTATAAAACATCTAAATATAAAGTTTCTAATTCACTTTCAATATATATTCTAAATGTAAGTGTAGTTTTTAAAAATTTAATATATATCTCTCAGATGCTAAAAAATATTTCCAGAAATTATTTTGTTTATACACAGTACAAGAATATATGTAAAAATTTCTAATTTATTATTGCGCCAAAAATGATATTTTTATCACTCGAATTCAGCTTCACAGCAACTTCTGAGCTGTGCTTGCTGTTACTTTTCAATCGGAATCGAAACCCTGAGATGGTTAAATTCTTTACTAAAATTATATAAATAGAAAAATTCTCAGAGTCTCATTTTATCGAGACTTATCTTCCTATTAGATCCCCGTGCCTATCTACTTGCGCTCCATGCTTGCGCTAGCTTGGATAAAGAAGATAAAAGTGGATAGAAGTGTAGATAAAAGTGAGTTTAATTTCTTAAAATTAAGAATAATTAAAATTATTAAAGAACTCAATATCTTCTTCAATGCTGCTTAAAGACTTAAAGACTACTGGCTGAAAATTTGCTTTACGCACACGTAGACACTCACTCATATACACATATCAATAAACATACGAACACACGCACACACACACACGAATGTAATTTTAATGGTGAAAAAAATATTTTTACATTTTAAATTATTTGAAAAAATGTTAAAGCTTTGAATTTAATTATTTTCAGCCAATTAAAAATCTCCTCCAGGAAACGTCGTTCCTTGATTGGTGCATCGTCCCCGAAATTGTTATTGAATCTATATAAAATAGTGATATTTAAATCTTCGTTATCCAGTCAGTTTTAGTGTTGGGAATTATAACGTTTTATTTTAAATTGTTTATACAATAAGAAATTTTACAAAGTATGACGCATTGAATCGGGAGGAAATATAAAATTTATACCTACCTGTTTTTTTTAAAGAATGCATTTAATCTTACATATGTCATAAAATATTTATCTTTTATTTTCATTTTAAGTAATTTTAAGAATTTCTATGCCCATTTCAAATGATTTAGAAATATACATTTCATTTGAGAG
This sequence comes from Argiope aurantia, assembly GCA_026543865.1. Classification (NCBI taxonomy): domain Eukaryota; kingdom Metazoa; phylum Arthropoda; class Arachnida; order Araneae; family Araneidae; genus Argiope; species Argiope aurantia. The sequence continues at coordinate 51,287 of JAPMOR010121942.1, read as the reverse complement.
TGTAACCTTTTGAGATGTGTTTGCGTCATCATTTGATAGTGTAACCTTTATATAAATCTACTTCATTCTGTGAATATTTTGCTGTAAAACATTGGGTCATTAGTTATTATGTTTTGTCATTATTCAGCATCTGTAATTATCAGAAGAATGTTTTCAAGTAGATGGATTTAAACATTTTAAAATAATATCATTCCGACATTACACTAAAGAAATCGTAAAACTTTTTTAATAATATGGAAATCTAAATATTTGTAAACATTCCTAAATAAATCAAAATAGAAATAAATACAAATATATACGGTCCGAACTATACGGAACTTTTATAAAATTCCGTGTTAATATTAAAATATGCAGCTATTCAACATTAAATTCTCGTACGAACAAATCCGATTCAAGCACTTTTTTTCATATTGATTTCAAAAAGTTCACAGCACTTCAAAAATATATATATTGATACTATGTTTATCACTACAGTCATTTTTTAAAAACAAAAATCCTAAGTTCATACATTTAACAAAATCTTTGTTTCTGAGTTGAAAGTCAGAATTTATGTTGAGTCCAAGCATAAAATTCTTTGTTCATTTATGATGAATGACGATCGGAAGTGTATTTACATACGAAGAGCAGCGATGCACTGCGATATCGAAAACAGTCCGAACTATACGGAAAAGTTTGCGGTGTCAACTTGCCGTAAAGTATATCAAAACTAAGGAAGTGTAACAGCAAGCATCGATTTCGGGTAGCTAGTAGGGTGTAAAATGTCACACTGTCGGAGGCAGATATTGGGTAAAACAAAACTGCATCTAAGAGTTAAAAAGGAAATACGGTACTGGCGGGGAGCCAATATCATTTATTCTCACGACCTGACGGGGAGAAACTCCCTTTGTTTTGAAAAACGATTTTTCTTGCCGCTCACGTGACAAGAAAAGGTGATATTTCACACGGATGCATTTTTTTTTTGCATTTATTCTTATTTTAGAAAAAAAAATATTTTAAGCACATATTTCCAAATATTTCAATGCATCAGTGTTTGAAGAAAACATTATATCAGTTTGTTTTCCAGAAATGGAAATATTGTTGTTACTGTACTGATTATTTGTATCGTAGATATAGATGCATTAGTGAGTTGAAACTTTTATTTATTTTAAAATTTTTACGACTAAATTGTTTTTGAATTCTGTTTCTCAAAATATTAAATCGCTGACACAAAGAATACTACTGAAATAATGTATTGGCGATTTTTTTCATGAAATTCGATTAGGTTAAGATTTAACACGTTCGGATTAATGGCTACAATTTGAATATGTCCAATTAAATGGCTTGGCTCTTTTTGGCTGTTTCTGCACTGTAATGGTGAGGTGTCATCGAATTCACAGAGAAGAGTAATGAATTAGAGAGCAGGTATGAGTCACAAGTGACTCATATGACAGTCAACTTCCTTTTTTTATTATTTTGAATGAAAAATTTCATAATCCTTTAAAGGGTTTTAAATACTAATTTGTGTTTTATTTCTGTCTAAACTTCATTGACAGAAATGTCACATCCATTGTCATTATTTTCACTGCAGGATTAAAAAAAATATATGTATATATATTATATATACACATTTCAGGCACCTTTTCTATTCGATTCCAGCCATGTTACATTTTGTTACTTTTCCGCTTATTGTTAATTTTTTTTCAGTTAAACTGTTTTATAATATATCATTTACCTCAGCAAAATTTACTTAATTCACAAGAAAATATCTTATATTAAATTATTTTACCAAATTTTTCAAATTTTTAGTCCATTTTTGACCAAATTTTTATACAGAATAAGAGAACTTTACTGTCGAATATTTTTATACTTTTTCTTTCATCTAGCATTAAATTAATTTTGCTCATGTCACAAGTATAAAATTCACGTGGATCTCTGGTTAGTTATAAAATCATAGTTTATTTTCCCCCTTTAAAAATATTTTGAAGTGAATATATCCTGAGTCACTGATATTGAATCTCCATGATTTCAAAAGCAGAGAGCCTAAAAAGCATAAGCCAAAAAAAAAAAAATATTTCCAAGCTATATTCGATAAAAAAAAATTACCTATATAATATTCAATGCCGAAATATTTTTTTATGCAAATAGAAAGTGCCGTCATGTTAAAGTACGGTTTTTGACATAATGTTCTTAATACATGAGAGAGCAATAACTCATGAGTGGAATATATATCCACTTTCAACATTACTTTTTAATTTGTGTTAGCTTGTGTTTCATTATGCAATGGGCATTTTTCCTCAGATTTTCATTATTCATTGACGCCGGCAAATGAAAGTAATTTTCTGACAATTTTTTTGCAGTAAGGGCAGTTAAATTAGCTGCATAATATGCTTGTATTGTTAGTTATTTAAATTAATACTTTTACTGTCAACGACATTACTTATACATTATTTTTAATAATTGTGTTTTATGCCTTGATAAACACTTGAATCCAACATATGACGCGGAAATGTCATGAACTTGCATTTGTATTCTTTTTCTCACCACATTCTTAGTGTCAAAGCTGCACCGCATTTCACTCCGATGACTATGTCTCGCTTATAATTTTATCGGAAACCACATTTAAGTTTCTTCAGAATTACTCAAAATTAGCGAGGTTATTTTTATTTTTTATTATTTTAATTATCATTTACATTATTATTTTAACTAAAATTTACATTATTATTTTAATTATAATTTATATTATTATTTTAATTACCATTTCCATAATAATTTTAATTATCATTTACATTATTATTTTAACTAAAATTTACATTATTATTTTAATTATAATTTATATTATTATTTTAATTACCATTTACATAATAATTTTAATTATCATTTACATTATTACTTTAATTGTAATTCTTCTTATTATTTTAATTATTATTTAAGGCTTTATTATTATAGGCTTTAATTATTATTATAGGCTTTTTTTCAACGATAATTATTTTTTTAAGACTTAACACTACATAGAACCCTTTATTTAAAATATGTACAAAAACAGTAAAAATCAAAGCCTCGACATTTTCATGATGAATTTCATGAAAATATAGATATTTTTAATAAATATTTTCAGTACATTGATAGAATTGATATAATCATATTACTATTATTTACTTATTATGCGAAATAAATTGTAATATGAAATTTTATAAGGCGGTTTAGTAAATTTTACCAGTATATAAAGGTCCGAATATAAAAGAACATTCAATTAAAAAAACAAAACCGCTACAAAATAATATTATTTTGCAGAACACATTTAATAAATTCTTTAATTTTTTTCGAAAGGGTGACAAATAAATCACTTAAATTAATGTAAAACTTTTAATGCGCATATTAAGAAAAAAAATGAGAATAACATTGATATATTACAATTTACTGAAATTATTTTTTATAAGAATTTATTTTTATTAATGTTATTATACCACTTATTATTGCATTTTGCAACAAATAATTATCTTCTGTATAAAGCTATTGATAAAAAAAATGAAAATTATTTCATTAAAAATTATAATTTTATCACAAAATTTACTCAACAAAATTATGCTTTTATTTACATGATTTTTAAAACAAAATAAAATAAATTTACTTCTTATTTTAAAACATCCAATTTTCAGATTAAAAAAATACTAATTTTTTTTATGAAAATGATTCTAAGATTGCATTTTTGGAATTCATCCTTACAGATTCAATGCATTATGTCAGTAATTCATAAAAATTAACACTTTTAGAATGAGATAAAATAAAATTTAATTCAATATTCAAACTATTTTCCTTTTCGCGAATAAATTAAGCATCATAAGAAAAATACATAGGTTACTACTATATGGATTGATATAAAAGAATTTTTTTTGTAAACTCCATTCAACATACATAATGATTTATGCAATCGCAAGGATATGAGAGATATTTCTGAAACATAATTCCCATGTACGTAATAACCAAATTTCAACTTCTTGAGATTCCAATTCTCTAAAAAAGCATTAATTTTTTTCTTTATTTGTTTTAACATGTTATAATTAAAATAAAATCGGTAAAAGGTTTGTATTTATAAATAAATCTGAACAAACCTTCATTAGTTCAACGAAGTTGGATTTGTATTTCCTATGATTTTAAAAACAATAATAAAATAGTAAAACTTCCAATTGCAAAGTATTTTCTTAACTATTCATAGTTTATTTTGAAGCACAACGCATTTATGCAATTGCAAGAATATGAGAGATATTTCTGAAACAAGTTTACCCTGCGCCTAATAACCTTATATGAAATTGGATTCATAATTCAGAGATTCTTCCCTTCCTTGAAATAAGCATCAATCAAGCTTTACTAAATAAATAAATTCAGAAAACATGCACTTGACACTGATCTCTAAATCTACGATGAAACACTCCTTTCAGAGAAAGGGCGTAGCATCATGACAAATGACTTCAATTTTAAACAATAAATCCTTCTTCATTAATAACAGTGTTGAGCTTCGAACTTCTCTTCAACGTCTCTCCATAGCTACATACCGAGTTCTTCAAGAAAATTTTAAGGAGGGGTATGCTGGATATCGCGATATAGAAAGCGAATTTTCAACGTTCGCTAACACTTCCTGTCATTCATCATTTTCGTGAAATTGCTACCCTCTGCCTTTCCCTGAGGATATTTTCTCTTATCCTTTTTACCCTAAAAATGAAGAAAATCAGTTTTCTTCCTATAACTTTCTAACTTTATCCATTTATTTTGCTTATTTCTGGTTGAGTGTTTTCCTGCCAATTTCTTGTATCATTTTACCTTTATTTTTTTCCACGGACCCCCCAAAGGAACTAGCAGTTGATATTGCGAGGTGCATTATGGGGTTGAAATTTATTGGCCCTGAGAGGTGTCTGCAGTGGATTACAGGGTGGGCTGAAAGCATTAGATTGACTGTAAAGTATGGTAGAGAATCAATTCCAGTAGAGATTACTGCTGGATGAATGCTTTCATGTAAAATTCCTACAAATCTAATTTTAAGGCTCAAGAAGAATACGCGGTGTGAGAAATTCAACGAATAGCAGCAAATGGTCCTTTGTAACAGATGTTTTAAAATTCATGAACTTTTTTGATACAAGATTTCATAAAATACTTTAAATTTTGAAAAAAATGACTAGTTAATATTATAGGAATTGTTTTTCCTTTAAAACATCTTCTTGTCTCTAGGGTATATCGCAGATAAGTGAATTCTTTTCGTTTCTTTACAAAAAAATTTATATCATAAAAAATGATTTTAAGTACTTATTTAAAATTGGTCGTTGACATAGATTTTTTTTATCTCAAACTAAGCGATATTTGGAGGTTTTACCTCACTGTTTTACAGTTTAAAAAAATTTCCTGAAATTGTAATACTCTGAGGATTTAAACATTAATTTTACTTGTATATATATTTTTTTTCTAATTTTACACATTCAAAAATTTGAAATAAAAAAAATCACATAACTTTCAAGAACTTTCAAGATTATTAACCTATTATTTCCATTAGTTAGGAATTGTCGCGGTTTTTGTCAATGGATGGAATAAAAAATATTTTTTTATCGAAAATATTTACTGACTAATGTATTAATGAAAAATTGTATCATTGATTTTATGCTAAACAAGCCATTTTAGAAGTTATTATTTATGTTTTTGAGAAATGCTATAATTGTTCCACTGGAGAACACTGCTAATCAGTAAATAAAAATATGTTGTATATATAAGAAAGTCTTCATTTATCTGATGGTATAACAACATTCCGAGATTGAAATCCTCCCACTCCAATAATGAGGTACACCGCTTACGAGCAATGTTATACCATAGCAGCTGACGATTATTAGGAAGCCAAAGCTATGATGGCAATTGAATCATTAGGATGTTAGGTTATGGATATTTTGCTATGATTGCAAACATTCAAATTAATTCTGAATGCCTAGGCCGGATGAAATAACTAAGTCCTATTGATAAGTTACATTTTTAAATGATAAATTAATTTACCTTCTTTACTTTGTATGAATTATATATGTTTCTTAATTTATAGATTATATTCATTATAATCATTGCTTCATAGATTATATATGCTAATTTTATTAATTATTTGATTTCAAATATTCTTATGTCTAACATTGCACGAGAAGTTTGAAATCCTTATTTTAAAGTAATGCACTAGAAAGAAAGTTTATGCATTGCTTCCTAGCGTAATTAAAAATGCAATGGTTTTAGAAAATACTAGAGAAAGATAAAGATAGGTAGTTTAGAGAAATGATTTACAGAAATATTTAATAATGAAGGCTTTAACTAATTTCATAATTATTTGATAATATTTTAACCTAGTTATTTCTGCCACATAAATAATTTATAATAAATTATTAGTTTAAGATAAATGCAAATCTGCAAATAGCCTTCGCAATGACGTTTAAATATTATCAATCTTTGTGGAGATAACCCTCGGAATTTATGATCGACCATCGAGCTAACTTATTAGAGGTCGGTACCACTTAGCGATCCATAAGGCACCTAAGTGCTGGAGAACTTCGATAAGTACCTAGTTACTGATTGGCAAGGAGCACCACATCAGACATCAAGCCCATCCTCATTCCAGAAATCGATAACAGTTCTTCACAGACAACAGCAACTACAGAAAGTTCACCAAATATCCCAGGTTAAATGATTGCCAATACCTCTTACTACCGAAAAAAGAAACAAATGCTATTTTCTGCTAACATTAGCTCTAAGCGAATTTTTTTGTCCCTTTGAATAAGCTATCATACTTCCGGAACCCGTTAACTAAAATGTAAATTCAATAAGCCACTTAGCAGTCACTCACTTTGTGGTTAGATAATGTTATCAGAGTGTCCTGTTTAGATAAATGAAAATGATAGTTGCTAAGCAGCTTGTAACATGTTAGCAAGCTGTGTCGTTAGTCTGAGGTAACGATATCACATTAGAAGCTTTTACTGATTTGCATTGACTTGATTTCATTACATTTGTTAGCAACCAATATTGTATTAAAAGACAGTGAAGCAGGCCTTCTGTTTTCAGCTAAATCTGCTTCATAAGAATACTTAATTTTAGCACACATGCCGAAATATTGAAAGAAAGAGTAGTAAATTAAAGTAGCAAATTGAATGAAAAGTAGAAAGTTTTATTTATTTATATTATTAAAGGAAATATATGTACAAATGAAGACATATCAAATATTTTTTTTTTAATTCAACTAATTTCCAAAGGTAATAATTACCGATTTTTTTTGTTGTTTGAGATTTAGTTATGCCCATTAATTTCAATGAATTCTTTTCCAAAAAATTTGAAATTTTCTCTAAGCTGATACCGAAACACATTTTTATGTGACTTATTTTTAAATGGAATAAAATATGAAAGCAACAAACTTTACTAAGAGTAAAATATTGTTACTTTAAATATGCGGATTGTAAGGTGTTAAAGAAATTCCCTCTTCGGGGTATTCGGTGTATTAGAATTATCTAGATTTATTGCAACATAAGATAGCCGTCACCAACCTTTCTCTTAGGATGTATGAAACGTCCTCGGTGGTGAAAACATTTCTATATATTTCTAAATAGTAATGGGTATTTTACAGTTACTGCAATGTTTCATCTTCATACTCATAATGTCTCTCTAAAGAAATAATGAAGACTAAAAGATTGAATTTTGAAAAGACAAATGGTATTTAATATGCAGTAATTGTAAAATATATAAAAATACGGTTTAAATATATATTTTGTGAATATTATTTATCCATTAATTAATACTATTTTAGTTTTAACTTCAAATTTATAGAAATGAAAGAATATTTAGCAATGTCATGACGGAAGATATTTCAAAATTGTACTGTCGAAATATATTTAAAAATTGAATCGACAAATGAAGTGAAAATACATATTTACTTTAAACTTCACGGAAAATTTATTTCATAATCAAAGAAGATTGCGACAATTTTGATAATAAACTATGTTACAATGTTGAAATACTTGGTTTATTAAAAAGGGAACGATTGCTATACCATTTTCTATTACTCTAACAGTCTTGTAATAGAAGAAAATTTAAAGTTAATAAAGAATATACTTCAAAATAGAGAAAACAGAAAATATTCTTCATTTTATAAAATGAAAATTATTGTTTTCTCTTCTAATAAACGTTTTTGTAACAAATCCATGGTTTTCATTGAAAATGTGTATATTAAAAACTTTTATATTTTTCGAGTGAACGAAGAAAACGTTCACAAAATTTTATGTAGAAATATATTAATAGATAAAACATATTTTATAGAGAATGAAAAATAAATTTAATTGCTTCCAGTATTTATAAAGTATAATAATAAATATTTTTTTTCAAAATCAAAACAAAATTCTTTATTTCATAATATTAATATCCTGTTAAAAATTTTAAATGATGTACTGATGTTTAAAACATTTCACTTGCAAAATGTATAAATGCAAGAAAAAGCTCTCATTTTTACCTACTACAATGTATCCTCATTTTAATTTTAAAGTTTCAAAAACGTTTGAAAGAGTCGAGTAAGTTTGTTTAAAGAAAGATGCTATATTTTTAGAAGACCTGAAAGCTAAGCTCAATTAAATTTTTAAAATTAAAAAAATGTTAACATTTGAAAAAGAGAATTCTCTACATAAAATAAAAATTATTACCTAATATTAAATTTTGAGCATAAGACATTTCTATCAGATGAATATTAATATTTTAGAAGTTATTTCTAAAATATTAATATTTTAGAAATTACTTCTTTTATTTTATATGTATCAATGCATAAAATTATTTGGAACAATTGATTTGGATCTGATTGTTTATAAATGAAATTAAATAAAAAATTTATTAGATTAGAAATTCACTAGAAAATTTATTAAACTAGCCTTTTTCTTTTTACAATAACAATTCATGAATTCATTAGATATTTATATATTTTAATCCCGTATTAGCATTTTTTATCTAAAATTAATAAATTTGAAATTATTTATTCGTATTATAATTATCACATACTTTTGTAATTTATTACAAATTTATTGAACTCATAAATATCGTTTTTATCAATTATTTTTCATAGTTAATTTCCTAAAATCAAAATCAATTCTTGAAATATATTCGAATTCATAGATTAAATTAATTCTACAACAGAAAACAAATTTAAGAATAAATTATACTTTAAATCGATTTTGACCTTCAATTATCCTTAAATATGTTTTTTTTTCAATATAAGGGAAGCCAGTTATTAATATAGAGAAAATTATATTTATTTGTCTTGGATGATGCATGTTTGCATAATAAATTATTAAAATAACGTATAAAATTATGACTTCCAGGAGATTTGACTTATTTCAGTCTTTTCTTATTTGAAAGTTGGAGTTCCAGAATATTTCATTGAATATGATTCTTTAGGATGAAATTACTGTATAAAATTTTGTCTCCAAACAATTTTTAGAAGCACATTTATTTATAGAAATAAAATAAAATATTAATATATACGTAAATTAAATTCTTACTCAAATAAATCTTAAAAATATAATTTTAATATAAAAAATATTATATGAATCGCACAAGACTTCAATGCGGAATTAT
>JAPMOR010121942.1:0-37782 GCA_026543865.1 Argiope aurantia | reverse complement strand
TATATATAGAATATACTGGATGGAACTTTAGAATATTTATTTTATAGAATTATGGGACTAACATAAAAAAATCATTTTAGTTTTGATAGTATTTACTGTGATTATATGGTTTTAAATTAATTCTTTTTAATACAATTTCTTTTAAACATGCCTTTTCCATACTAAAAAAATCTAATATTTTTTGTTTTTCTTCAGCAAAAGTTTTAATTTCAGAAGTTATCAGTTAATTTTGAATAAATATATATATATATATAAATCCATTCGATTTTATTAATCTTATTTAAGGTACATCAATTGGAAATATTCGCAATAATTATTTATTCATTCTTTCATGTTCAAAAGTTTATTAAACATCTTTATATAGCTTCAAATACTTCATTTTATCTAACGATACAAATTCACTAAGTAGAATTCAAGTTTGCTTAGAAGCAAAGGGAAATCTTGTTACTATTCATGAGGGGAAATTTGAAACACCCAGAGGCAGCTTCTGATCAATTCAACAAATGAAAAATCTATAAGAAAAAAATAACGCATCTTGGAGACACTAAAATTTCATTTGAAGATGGGGCTGTATTTTTTTCTTCTTTATATTAAAGTTGTCACATAACATGAAACATTCTGATAATAAGAAAAATAGCAATTGAGTTATTTTCATGATGTTAAAAAAATACCTTGTTACAGAAGCTCCAGAGGAAAGTTTTTAAGGCTAAAGTGTCAGGTGATTCGATTCTACCTTGGTTTTTATCCCTACCCTTTTCATTCCTATATACATCTAAGCTCGCAAAGTGTTTTGAATTACGACACACCGAACTGTCTCCTCTAAGTAACCTTAAGTCGATTTACGGCACTAAATCGCCTTCCTCCATTAGCTCTTACTAGCTTCAGATGTAAGACTTTCAGAGTTTTCTTTAGTGTGTTCTTCTCTCGGATTTTTTTTTATAATTTTTCTTTTACGTTTTTTATCTGCTTCTGCACTGGTTTACTTTTTATTCCAAGTTCTTAACCTAGTTTTGGAAGTTGTTTGTTAGTTATTAAAGGGACATTGTGTTCCTGGGAGAGTTCACCCAGTTGTTTTATCTGTTTATTCTCGCTGATCCATTAAGAAAATATTGAGACGGGATAAAAGGGTCTAAATACATATAAAGTAATTTTTTACCTTTTTTATGGATACTTCTGAAAAGGAGCAAGTATGCTCTTTCGTTCTGTATATATAACTTATTATTTATGACATTCGTTTATCATGATCAGATACATAAGGAAGTTAATTTTTTTCTTTTGTCATCCCGCCAGTATATTATTTTATTTTTCTTGGTCATCATCCTGCGACAGTCGTTGATGTATATTGCTGTCCCTCTTAAAACCAAATTTGCTGATTCGACTAAGGAACGTTAATAGTCTTCAGAGATTGATACATTGTCTGTATCTTTTTATTTTATTTCTCGGAATATAGCCCATTAACTTTTTCAACTGTCAATGATTTGAAATGATTTCTTAGAATGCAATAAAGCAATTAAATAATGCCAAAGATTCAAATCACAGAAAGTTATTCATTGTATAATATTAGAAAATATCTGATGGCATGATACTTATGGGCATCATCAATGTTGTTTATATAAAAAACATTTATTTTTCATTTTCGCTGACAATTTCTGACATATTTTTCTTTCTTTAAGGCTGTAAATGTGTATTCCTCTTTAACTTATCTTATTTATTCCTTTTTTGAAGCATATTTTTAAATAGCTCACTTGCAATGTATGAAACATATCAATTGATTATATCTATACTTGTAAATGCTCAAATTAATATTTTATACTTCTGTTTCAAAATTATTGACTGCACAATAAACCAGCTCAAACTTATTTATGTTAAATTGCTAATTTTGTTAATTGTTTTATGTTAAATTGTTATATTACGTTAATTATTTTATGCTAAATTGCTATATGCTATAATATCACAGAACTATATAAAGTATCTGATCATATTTAAATATTTACAAAGCTACCAATTACATTACCGATTAACAAAAGGCATCTACCAATTACTTCTTTATGTTTTTAATTCAGCTTTCCTTTACATTATTTCTTTTGCTATTCGTGTGACACTAGTTATAAATTTGTAGAAATTCCTGATAGACCCATTGCTTCGTGTTGAGATATTTTGAATGTGAAATGCCTGTCACTTATTGTGATAATTTTGTAAGTTGTTTGAATGATATCCATGACAGAAATTAAACTTAACCGTCAACATTTTTTTAAGTACTTACTGAAACAGGTTTATAAAACAGTATGGATTTGTAACGTTCATTTGAATACTTAAAGTATGAACACAAGAAGAGTATTTTGCTCTTTATAATGAATGCATTATCGTTTTTAAAAATATCTGGTAGCAAATGGCGCTCGGCAATATTATAATATATATAGATTAATGATCTAAAAGTTTAGAAATGGTACATTTGCACGATATATTAGTTTCAAAAATATGATCCCATCCATTTTAAGTTAAAAACTTCAGTAGTTTGTTATAAAATTTAAAGTCTAATTTATTCAAATGTCCCTTGGCAGATATTAAAAAAAATTTCGTTCTTCAGACAACAAACGAATTATTAGAAGACAAAAAACTGGTTCTTAAGATACAATAAAGCTCATAATGTATTTTTTATATGAGCTTGGGAATTAAACTTCTTTTCAGAAACAGGTACTCTACATGGAAGGATAAAAATAGTTGTTTGAAGGAGCAATATCTATTGAATAATTTTCATTTCCACCGAAAAAACAATCCACATTTTGTTCAGTAAAAGAACGAGAGGTTCCAGAATAACATGAAATGGAGACATCATCAAGAGAACCAAATCTTTTAAATATCTTGGAATTCTTGTTGATGACCATTTGAACTGACTGAAACATATAGAAAAAAAAGAAAAGGCCATGAAAAGGCATCAAAGCCTCAAAAGAATTGCAGGCTGTACATGGGGAATCTCGCAGAAACACGGAAGTGTTCTTTATATGAAATTAGTTGGGAGAATGTTGGTCCATGATTCTTCAGCGTGGTGTCTAAGCTCATCATACATAACGAAGAGGAAACTCTCCACCAATCAAAGATACAATTTCTTCTCTATATTTCTGGTGCATAGCGCACATCTCCAACAGTACAACTACAGATTATTCCCGGCATTCCACCCCTGCATATGCAATTACAGTTTGAAGCCAGATTAACTTCAATATATCGGCTAAGAATCCCTCTTGGGCATAACATAACAGAAATCCGACTAAAAGAGCTAGAGAAGGAAGCAACTGACTAGCCTACTCACCCTTCACAACATCTCAAACCGAACCAAATCTCATTGAAAGACGAAGGCGTAATTATATCTCAAATGAACAATATCAATATCTTCACAGATGGCTCGAAAACAGAACATGGAGTTGGAGCTGCGTTCTGTGTCCTAATCAATGATACCTGGTCATATCAATGGTCTGCCAAATTGAATGACAACAATACAGTTTTTCAAGCTGAATGCACCGCACTTCACGAAGCAGTTAAATATGCATTTCAGTTTCCAAACATCAACACTTTTAAAATGCATGTCGACATTTGAGCAAGTATCGTCGCAGACTCTAATTCTAAGAGTACAAACCAAATAACAAGATAAATTTTTAGCGTCTGCTTTTAAATGCAACAGTAAAAGTCTCATGGGTAAAAACTCATGCATACAATATATGCAACGAAAAAGCAGACCAACTGGTGAAGTACGCAACACGAAATGGGTAATTTTATATGTAAAGCTTCCTAAACCACATAAAATATACCTCCCCTGGAAAAGCATGTTAGAGGAATGGCAAAGATATTGGAGCAATGGTGTATAGGCAGAACATTTTTTTTAATATCCTGCCTTCATTTAATTTTCATCTCACTAACTGGATCAGAGAAGATATTATTTTCTTCTCGGAACACGACCCTTTTCCTGCCTACCTCAAAAGGGTCAATCTGTCGGAGAGTGATCAGTGCAGTTGTGGTAGGATTGGAAAGACACTTCATTATGCTACAGAATGCATCCTCACACTTTCTTATGAAACCATCATATGAAAAAACCATCAACAAGAAATGAACAGGAATGGCTGACAAGAATCGTCAGCAACTTCGTCTCCAAGCAAAAAATTCATAGAAAAATTAATTTTAAAAGTGAAAATAGAGACCTATTCTTGCCTCCGTTGATCTTAATCAAGTGTCATACTCACATAGGTTAAGGGGAAAACAAGCACCACAGTCTCTATCATACATTTGCATTCATAAATATCAATCAAACAGAGTTTCTTTTTGTTATTATTAACCAAATTATTTTCCATTTGATTTTTATAACTGAATATTTTTAATATAATTTTAAATAATATAAATAATACAAATAATTTTTCAAAGTTAAAAATCTTTGTAAATGGTTTCATCTCAATATAATTTCTTATATGCTTCTAAATTCTGTACATGGTTATTTTTTTATTTCTTTCTACTTTAAATATTTTGGAATTTAAATAAAATTCCCGGAACCTGCCCAACAAACCGTTCAGTGACCAGAATGATTATGGATAAGGGGGTATAAGACGGCGTTCTGTTCAGTTCTGTGGGGTAATACATCTCTACGAAGTGTTTCTAAAATTCCTTTCACTAGTCTGTAATAAATAGGCGAATATTGTAGTGCCAGAAAACAACTTTGTCTTTTCTTTTGCAAGATTATTGATATATATCTGTCATTTTTCGTTCAAATTAATCACCAAGTGCTTAGATATCTCGCCATTAATGATTTAATTGTGTTACAATCGTTAATAATATAATCTTGCTCTTTGTTATGAGTATTCAAATCTAAACTTTTAATTCTCCGAAATAATTCTTTTTAAGTTACATTTAATAGCGCATGTCCGGCATAAATGTCTACAGCAAACAAAGTGTTACTGTTGCAATTCTTTTTGCATTGAAATAATGTAACATGAATGGCAAAAGATATATTTTCTTAGGTAATCACACTATATAATATAATATATTTATTTTAATTAATTTTCAAGTTTTTCGTCAAAGTTTTAAAATACAGCTATCCGGATTTATTTGCAAATAAGCTGAATTAATAGCACCATTGATTAAATGATATTGATATGACCATAGTCATATTTATATTTCTAAAATGTAAGAAAGTAATACCTAAAATACGTATCTCAAATTACATTCAGAGTATAAAAAAATATCGTATGTAGTATTCAATCCAAAATATTAAAAAAGAGAAAGAATTTTCTTATAAAATGTAATGATAAATTTAGCATACTTCTAATAACTTAAAATATATTATTCTATATTTCTTTTAAAAAATAACTCTAAACTTTAAAAAAAATTCTGAAAATTATTAATGGTGATTTGTGAAAAATATGTGGCAATTATGGACTACAAAATGGTAAATCACATAAGAAACGTAAAAAAATGCATTAATAATAATTATTTAAGATAAAAAAAATCATAAATTTACATTTCAATGTATATTTTTTCATGCTCATTATTAATTCAATTGATGGTAATGCATAGTACAAATTTAAAAATAGCCTTAAATGCATCTTTAAATCATTCTCGATATGGGCTTTTAAATACTTAAGTAAGCTTTAATATTTAATACCTCTTATAATAGATGCATCAGTACTCGAGATGAATTATATATCTTAAATTACCTATTGATATTTTTCAAACTCCCATGCTTGTACTAAAAAATCTTAAAAACATTTCCAAGCAATTACAATCTAAAATCGAAAGAAGTTTCTTTGCTGTATTTTTCATTCCGAGCTTTCTAGAAAATTTAAAATTGATTGATTGTATTTGTTGTGTTGTGACTTATGGCACTGTACCTTTGTCTTATTACATTTTACCCACTGACAATTATCTGTCAACAATTTAAGCAGAGTGAGCGTCTTTTGTTTCTTCAGTAGCGCCTACGAGGGCCAAGAGTACTACTTAGTTACTTCATGCGTCACATTCGCTTGCACAACCCCTTTTTACAAGGGGGCACATTCACACAGCTCACATATAGAAAACAGAAGAACAACCATGAACCTACTGAAGGGATGACCAGATCACTGGGAAGAGATCGATTCTATTTATATTAATCCTGTAAAAAATTACAACATATTCCTGGTGTTTTATGAAAATCTATCATATCTAAGTGAGAGCAG
The DNA here is from genome assembly GCA_026543865.1 of Argiope aurantia. Classification (NCBI taxonomy): domain Eukaryota; kingdom Metazoa; phylum Arthropoda; class Arachnida; order Araneae; family Araneidae; genus Argiope; species Argiope aurantia. Next base: position 31,588 of record JAPMOR010121942.1, on the reverse strand, counting down.
ATTTTGTTTTGATACTTTGCAGTGTTTTTAGGATTGATTCAATTAACATTCTCGTTTCTTAACTATTATGGAATATTTTCGTACAAGCGTCTATGAAATTGTTTTATGATTATATGCCAAGAAATAAGAAAAGGAATACATGTACTTACTTGCTCTTACATTGACATCTCGACTGGCAATAGCACCAACACTATTAGTGGCAATGCACCGATAAGTCGCTGCATGTATGTCAGCCCTGTATTCATCAGGAGAAAAGGGAGAAAATACTAGTGATCCATCATGTCGCACATGACGGAGACCTAAGATGTCCTGTATCACTTGTCCTTCATTTTTCATCCAAGTGATGACTGGTGTGGGGCGCCCGTCGGCTGCACAAGGGATGGCAGTTCCACTTGAATTTGAAAACTGAACCTTCGGTGGTGGTTCTAAGGTGAATTTAGGCCCTCTGAGCAGCATGTCATGAGAATGTGCTGGGGAAAAAGATATTTTTAGTTTTCATTCAATTTTTTTAATGTTTTCGAAAGTAATAAATTATGCACAGCAAAATTTATATATTTTAAAAAAATATAATTCTCCAATATGAATATTAAAATTCATGATCACGTTAATTGTTTAAATACTGTTTGATAAAAAAAATTAAACTTTATACACTTCATTTTAAATACACTCTGAGTTCAATTGACTTTTTCTTTCTGACGGTTTCGCTTCAAATCGCAGCGCATATTCGTATCCTAAAACCCTAATCTTTCACTGGGAAGATTTTGTTATTAAAATTATAGACGAAATATTTGCTATCGAAAATAATTTAAAAAACTGGAATAATAATTACAGAATTAAATTATCTATATTTAATATTTTTGAAATGAAGAATTTAATCTTCAATTTTACTTTAAAAATGAGTAATTTGTTTCAAATCTTAATAAGAGATAAACGAGAAATATGAAAGCATGAAATTGGGATTTTTATTGATAATAATTTCTTATTATATAGTTCATAAAATTCTACTATTATATTTTTGTATTTATCAATAAAATGTTATATGTATAATGCAATAATTTTGTACAAAGTACTTATTTTGAGGGAAATCCACAACAAATAAAATCCAGTAATATAGAGCAAATTTTGAAACTTTGAAATATTCGTTAGAAGATACTCTTTTAATACATGTAATTATTAAATACCTACGAATCCGTTAAATGAAATTCCTAAACCATTTCTTTAAATAATTGAAATAATGCAGGTAATGTTATATTCGTAAAATGAAAAGAAAATAATTAAAATAAATTAAGTAAATAGAAAAAAAATGTTAATAAAATTTGATAATCTAAAATATTCATAATAGTATATTTCGAATTATACTTTTACAAAACCAAATATGGATTCCACTTAAATTATTAAGACTAATTATTAAAGAGAGTTGCGATATTTCTTAAATATGAAAAAAAAATGTAATTTATTTCTTAATTCAATTAAGAAATTAATTTAGATATTAATTGTGTTCCATCGAATTTCTATAGTACTCTTCATTATTAAAACCATTTCAAGAATAAAGAGTATTATAGAACTTTAAAAAACGCATACAATTTTTTTAATAAAGCTGAAATGATTCTTTGAATAATTTTCAAATTTTAAATAACTGTTTAATATATTAAATAGTCCAAATTTATTGAAAAGTTTTGATTGCATTTACTTATGTATGAGAAATTATATAAAATTATCTAAAAAAAAACCAGTAAAATATCAGTTAAACATAAAATTAAATCTATTTATTCTTAGATATTTTTGGAGGTTCGTATTCGATTTAGGCATAGAAAAATGAAACTCAAATGTGTGTATGGTTTAAAATATTAAAAACATTTTACCTACATGTAGTTGAAACAATGGCTAAAATTATAATAATTAATAAAAGTTTTTTTTTCTATATTTTTAAAAAAGGATTCTATATCTAAGCCCATAATGAATTTTCCGAATTAAGAATAGGTGCATGCTTTTTTCCTCAGTTTTTGAAGCAAGATTACAATCATACAGTCTGCAATTAAACATCTATTTCTAAAATATCACTATTTAACAAATCTATAATACTAAATCTCTATTCTTAGATATTTTTGGAAATTCGCATTTGATTCAGGCATAGAAAAATGGAACTTAACCGTATGTTTGGTTTAAAATATTCAAACTTATTTTAACTATATGTAATTAAAAAAATTGCAAATATGATAATAATTAATAATTTGTGATATATTTAAAAGTCAGATGACCATTTTCTATATCTGAGAACATAATGAATTTTATGAAGTAAGAATAGGTACATGTGTTTTTGCTTGGCATTCGAAACAAGTTTTCATTCGTACAGCCAGTAGTTAAGCATCTATTTCTAAAACATCATTATTTAACAAATGTGTAATACTTAATCTCTTTATTTAAAAAAATGGGAGTTCTCATTCGCTGCCTCTATAGATATCTTAAGGTTGAAAATAAATTAACCTCGCATTTAACTGCGAAAGGATATTCGTCTGAAGATTCATCATGATTTCCTAAGTGACACGATAAATTTGTTGAAAATCTACAGAAAATTAAGCATTAGAATTTGCAAGGGTAATAATAGGTTTAAACATACTTGCTATTTTGATATATCATAATACCAAAAGGTTTTGATTCATGATGAATTTGTCATTGAGAACGAACAGAGAAAGTCGTGAAAGTCAAGAATTGGCTGGTTGAGTCATTCATCACTGAATCCCTGTCAACGATTAGGTATAGAAAAATGAAACTTAACTGTGTGTATGGTTTAAAATATTAAAAGAATTTTAACTACATGTAGTAGTGAATACGATAATAACTATTGAGAATATGATGATAATAAAGAAATGCTTTAATATATTTAAAAGCCAGATGATTTGTTGCTATATCTGAAATTATAATAAATTTTATGAGGTAAGAATAGGTACATATGTTTTTGCTTGATATTACAATCATACAGACGGTAATTAAGCATACATTCTAAAACATCACTGCTTAAAATAGCTGTAATAGTCCATTTTAATTATTTTTTGTGTAGTAGTTCTCATATTTTATCAATAATTATGAATTTAATCTCAGTCATTTGTAAATGATTGAGAAATTTATTTATAAGAAACTAATGTCGTAACTTTGAAAATTTATAGTTTTTTTTAAATACATTTATTACTTCTCGCCAAGAAACTATCAACAGTAAAGAAATTCTATTTCCTTACACATATATTCTTGTACTTGCTTTCCAGTCAAAAAGTAAAGTCGTTTTCCAAGAATATCCCCAACTTCTTCACCACCACTTCGTTACTTCGTTTATACTTCAACCTCTAAGTGTAACGAAGCATTTTAAACTTTAAAATCCGGTTACCTAGCAAAATAAGTAGGTCTCATAAGTTTTACTCTGCGCATAGTTTCATAACTGTAGAAAGTGCTTTTTAGAAAGTAAGAATTCTCTGAAAGCATTTTCTTGTCATCATTTCTCCGTTGGTAAAAGTCTTAGTATATTTTCTGTCAAAACAATTATATTGCCATGGGGTGCTTGCTGTCTTAAAGTTTTCGTTGTTTTACCTATTTGTATTTAACTGAAAACTAAGTTTGATGATATATATGAAATAGGTGGTAAATCATGTGGGAAATCTTAAACATATCTCAATTGTGCATCACATATAGTCTTAATTGTAAAGTCAGTTTCAAACATAGGCAAAAGTCTAAATATCGTTGAGGTTTCAAATGTTTAAATATATGATGGAGTTTTGAGATTGTCATTCATTTACCACAAGCAGTTTATGTATATAATTCTACTTAGCAGTAAAAGCTGACAGGAAAATATAATTTGCTTGGTAAAAAAATGTGAAGAATTCATATCTGTCATTGTTATTGGCTTTATGATTTTTTATATTTTAAATAATTATCATACATGTCTTCATTTTGAAACACATTTCGAAGTTTGTTGCCGAATATATTTATCCTGTTAGCTAAGAGTTCACAACAATATAGTTAAGATATCTTCGATCTTTACTATTATTGCATTCTGAATATCGGAAATTTTTGCGGTGATATCGTACAATATCGTTGAGATATTGTCGATAAGTCTCATCATTAAGACTTGAGATATAAGTCTTAATTTGTACATTCTATCATAAATGAACACGTTTTCCACAATGTACCAACAAGGTAAACAAAAAATGGGAGAAAATTATTTCCATTATTAAATAAAAAACAAAAAAATTTTGGAATCACACAAAATAAACAGAAATATTTTAAAAAGATTTTTAAATTTAAAATAGAAATGTCATAAATTAAGGTAAAAAAACGCAGATTTAAACCTTTGCCTCTGTCAAGCTTAATTTTTTTTAATGTGAAGAAAATTTTATAATTTCAGATAATTTCTTATATATAAAAAAATAATTTAATTTGTCAGTCATTGTATACCAAATATATGAAAAGTCTTTAAATTGTTAAAAATTTCTTAATTTTTACTAATAAGTAATAATAATACTTACTTATAATTTCTTGCTTCATTTTTTAAAAAATTTTACTAATTAAGTTTAGAAAAATTCATTTATTAAGAAACGTTTTTTAAGTGCAAGAAACATGCGTTATGAAATCTTAACGTCTTTCATCTAAATTTATGTTTACCATTTTTATCGTTGCAAATTACATGCAGTTGAATTTGCGATTTAAGTCCTGTTCGAAAATAAATTCATCTCGCTTTAAACCGCGAAAGAACGTTCATTTCAAGAATGCTTCTGCTTCCTAAGTGAGACGATAAATTTGTAGCAAACTTACAGAACATTAAGCACTAGAATCTGCACGGATAATAATGTGTTTAAACATACTTACTCCTTTGATACCTCATAATACGAAAGAGTTTTGATTAATGATTAACTGTCCATTGAGAAGGAACAGAGAAAGTCATGACCATTATCAAGAATTGGCTGATTGAGCCATTCATCACTGAGTCCCTGTCAATGATGCGTTTTTCTTGAAATATGCAGCTTCCTTTGCTTTTCAAACTAAAAGTTTATCGTTGATAAAGATGATAAATGGGCTGAAGAAAAATGAATGAAGAAAAACTTAAAAAACTTAATGAAGAAAACTGAATAATCCTTGAATTCCAAAAATGCACTTATATTATTCTCTAAATAAATATTTCATTCATCAAAAAGAAGTTGCATTGATATTGTATTTCTGTTAGTTATTCATGATTTTTTTTATTATTATTATTCAACAAACACTAAATCTTTTCGGGATTCTCTCAAACAATTTGCTATTAAGTCAAGTTTGTCCATTTTGAATACGAGATTAATATTTCACATCCTTGCTTTGTATTTTCTTATTTTTTTATTTAAAAAAAAATATTGTTTACTTTGAATGTGCAAAACATTTTCTCTAATATACTCTAGGCTCAATGCAAATATTAAGTTTTAATGTTTCAAAACATGACATCGATATATATTTTCTTAAACTTGAAATATTTTGCATGAAAACATTATTATGTCTTCGGGCAATATAGGCAAATTTTCTCCAAAATGTTACAAAACGCTTCGCTACACTCTGAAAATGTCATGCAATTAACAAGAAAAATCTTTTAAGTAAAATAATAATAATAATAATAATTTACAATCAATACACACCGAATAGCTTCATATAATATACATAAAATAAGTTGACGTTTTTTCTAATATGTTTTATAAACTATTAATATTATTTTTTTTTGTTAAAACGTTCATAATGAATGCCATTATTTTTTTTTTATATCCAACTTGCAATTTTCAATGAAATCTAATTCGACATTAGATATGAAATTTTATTTTGAAATAAATAAGTAAAAAAAGCAGATAAATTTGTTCTGATAATAAATTGCAAATGGCATGCAACTCATGAATCATACCATTTTCTAGGTAAGTTGGCATGTTTGTTGAAAACTCATTGAACCTTAAACACAACAATCTGAACGAATATTAATAGGTTTTAAACTCACACGCTCTTTCGATCCATCATAATACGAGGAGGCCGTGATTAATGATGAGTCGGCCATTGAGAACGAACAGAGAATGTCACGATCATTATCAAGAATAGACTGATTGAGCCATTCATCACTCAGTCCTTGTCAAAGATGCGTGTTCTTGAAATAGACTGCTTTCGTTTTCCTTCACACACAACAAGTGCATCGTTAGGCTTACAGACGAACAATGGGAAGCTACTAAACAAATGAAATATTAGTCTTCAGACTATTACACAAATTACGCTATCTATGAATTCAATGCAGTAGTTCAATTGAACTAAATGGCGTTTGCTTTCAGCAGATGAAGTTTTATTAATGATAAAGTTATGTATGCCATTCGCGCCATTTATCAGATTTAGTTTTCCTAAATTGACATTTTGCGTGATCATCCTCATCAGAGGGTAAATTAAGGTTTCTCTGAATTAGATTTCATGCCAAATTAAATGTGCATATGTTTGTTTTTCTTTTAATTGTTTAGCGGAAAATTAATAGTCTACTTCGGTTTGGTTTGGTTTGGTTCAGTTATATTAACGTCCTGTTTAAAGCGACACTAGGGCTATTTTGAGACGGACCTCGTAATTTTGAACCACGGTCAGATGATAAGGACGACATCTGAGCTGGCACCCCCTCTCCACACCACACCACACCAGCGGGAGGACGTTTGATCATGACGGATTTAACGTGCAACAGATTACCTTATACGACGGTTCTTCGGTAGAATCGGGTCACGAAGCTGAAACCCTCAGATTCCGAAGCCGAGACCTTACCACCAGGCCACCGCGGCCCTAATAGTCTACTTCGGAGAAATTATTTTTAAAAATATTTTTGTATCACTTTGAAAGATATTAAATGATATATTTCCAGAATTACATTTCTGATAGTCAAAGAGGTTGGGAACATTATAACACCACTGATTCAGCTAAAAATTTAATTCAACTTTCAAAATATTCAAATTTAATACTATTGTTAAAAAGATCAGGAATTTGAAATGATTGCTTCAGTAAATAACTTTATAAACAGAAAAAATATTAAATCACTTATAATTGCAAAAATAAAATAAATTAGCTCTCTTAGGAAAATACGGTTCAAAAACGCATATGGAATATTAATTTTCACATACTATTTAGAAAATATAAACAAAATAAATAAGAAGTTAAGGAAATTTTATTTTAATTTTCCTATTCAGTATAGACTTAGTTTGCACTCGAACTCTGTAGATCATTCTTCGATATAATAAATATTTCTATTAAGAAATATACTGACAAATATAGCTCATGTAAATCGTAATATATATCAAGATAAAATACATAAATCCCACTATACATAAGATAGTTTTTGTTCTTTAGCACAGTCAATTCCAAAAGAATTTAATTACCGGTTTTGTAAAATTCGGAATGTTAAAAAAATACAATTTCATGATTTGGAAACTGCAAACAATGGTTAAATTTTTATTTGTAAACAGAGATGGAGATTTTGCAATATTTGAGAAAAAAAAAATAATATATTTTCAGACTGAAAGGAAAATTGTTCTTTCTTGATATTTGAAATAAAATATAAAATAAAACAGCCTTGTTGAATATTTTTAATCAGAAAATAAATTAAAATATTATACATATTTAATGTTTGACAAAGAAAAATTATTTTATGTTTACTGATGCCTAAAAATAATTTCAAATATAAGAATTTTAATTTGTTTAAATATAAAATGTTATGTTAGAAAGATATGCAATATCTAATGAAAAATAAAAATAAAAATATTATTTATTTGTAAATATTCAAGAATAAATACAAAATCTGCCTATATCTTCCAAAGGATTTTAAAAATTGAACTAAAATGCAGGAAAAAAGGAAATAATATTTTAAGAGTTCTAACTCTTATTTCATCATATAGGTACTATAAAATATATTTTTTAACATGTTATAATAATATATAATATCTATATAATATAAAAATAGCTCTATATTCAATTGCGCAGCTACATAAGATTACTGATATTTCATGAATCTTATCCATTCATTGATAATGAATTTAATTATTAATTCAATTAAATGTTTTAAAATAGCTTATGTACCGATGCAATATAATTTTCCATCCATGCATTTTATAAATAAAATAATTCAACTGGCTAGAGATGAATTTAATCATGTGTTGTTTTTCGTAGTTTGAAATAAATTTGAGCGTTACAAATACCGTAAATATAACAATTTAAAGCCCACTGTTGAAAAACTAGCATTAAATAATAGGATAGATATTATTGAATATCTATTTCAACGCATGTCTAATCTGATTCGGTTTCCTACTACAACGTGCATAAATTTTCCCTATAAAAGAAAGAAATTAGTTTGATCTCTAACGAGGGAAAATAAATGTAAGCAACCCCGTGATTACTATTAAATGGAGGGTCTTACTTTCAAATGTGGAAAAATGAAACAATATTTTTCCTCTATTTTTATAATGTCTTAGATTTTGCAAACAAAATAATATTAAAATAGTGTCATCCAAGATGATTGATTAATATTTTATAATGATTTGTTGTTTCTGTTTGAATATTAAACATATTAAAAAAATATTTACAGCACACACTATTATTTACATTTAAATAAATTTATAATATTTTTACTAATATGCTACATGCAAAATACGTAGTTCATTTTCAGGATTTTTTCGATTATCGAATTTTGTAATTTCTATTCATTAAATTTCAATTAAGTAACTTTTTTCATATTGATACTTTGAAACATGGTATTTAAAATGATTGATTTGAAACAATATTTGAAAAAAAAAATCTAAGTAGATAATTTTCTTATTAAAAAAAAAGAAACCTTGAAGATTTGAACTAAGATAAACAAATACTCTTGCGAAATAATAGTTACTATAACCATGAAATATTCTTAAACTGCATATGAAAATATATTCTACGTTTAATAGATATTTAAATGTTATTTTTTGGTACATTGGCACTCATTATCAGTAAAAAATTTCGAAAAAAGGATATAAAAACTATTTAAATAATTCCGAAATTTATTATTCTTGGATTTTTCAAGATTCCTTATACTTAATTAAAAGAATAAGTTATTATCTTTATATTTGCTTTTATTGGAAATACTAATGAAAACTCCGATCCAAATCTGAATCATTTGAAATCTTTCAAACCTTTATCCGTACAAGGTTCCTAAACTTAAGATACAGAAATTTCAAAATAAGTTCCAATAATCAATAAATGCAGGTATTGTTTCATTTCGGATATTTTCGAAAAAGAAAATAAATTTCATTCCAGCTACTCGTGTTATTGCTTCCGAAATCCATAATTAGCTCTGATATATGCCCATCGATTCTTCCATAACTACTAATTTTATTTCTGCACCCATAAGATGGAGTGTATGCAGGCAGAACATTAATGCATATTCAACAGCCTTTAATTGTGCCGATCTTTCACCGCAGTTTTTGCTCCCTGTTTATGTTCTGCAATGTTATAGGAACGAGATATTGCAGCAAACCTTTAATGCATTAACATTTATTCAAAATAAGTGCACCACATTCTCGGCAGCTGTGGCAGCGAACAAACTGGAATTCTGCTGGATAATTACTTCCATCATTAAAATGACAGTCACAGGCAATCGAAGGAAAGAGTAATCAAAGGTTATAGCTGTCATTCACAGCTTGTTTGGTCCCCGTTAAGCATAATGGCGTAATTTATCTCTTGTACGAACTCTAGAAAATGTCCAAAGGTAGTTGAACGTTAAGCGTAGAAGACGATCGTTACGTTGGAATTTTTAAGAGAGAAAAACGAAAGGGAGAGGTCGTTAATGCATTTGAAATGGTTTATTCGTCACATTTTTGGTAGGATGTACTCAGAGTTGGAAAAATCATTTGTATGTGGTGATGGAATTCTCAAGAGTCCCCTGAATTTTCCTAAGTATATCCTGTAAGCTCTTTCGAAGGGATTCTAGCTAATAACCAGAAAGGAATGTCTTTTAACATCTTTTCTAAAGACGTCAAAACACATTCTTCGTGTTCAAAAGATTTTTGCAACACTTCGATTTTCAATTTATGTATTTCTCCAGTTACATTAAGTGCTTCCCGATCTTATAGCCTCTTAATCAAACATTACTATCTAGAAATTTAGCTTTGATTAAAAATATCAAAATTAACATTTACCTATAAATTTCATATTACTGCCGAGCATTTTGCATTTTTCTATCATGCAGTCATAATTAACATTTTAATTTTAAATGAGTATCATTAGTTAATGGATAATCCATGAAGATTAATTTTATTTTACATTGTTTAGTCTATACTAAACTATAAAAGTATTTTATTTAGTCTATACTAAAAGAAATAAATTAACACTAAACCTACCGGCATTTCACCGATACATTGGAATTGCCATTGGAAGCGGGTCAAATGACCCGCTCGTGGTAGCTTTAGTGTTAAAAGTGAGCTGGCCCATGTTTGGTTTTCTCTCATTCAACACGAGCATGATATAACTGAAAAATGGAACAGGTACTTTATCCTAAATTAATACCACATTAGAATTGTATATTTATGAAATAGACTGGGACCAAGAGGTAAGATATACTTATTTTAGCTTGGGATGTCTGATTATGGAATAGTCGAGAAATAAAAGAAAAAAAAGGAAATTATTGCATAGGAATAGAGTAATTAAAAAATATAAATACCACATTGAAGGTAGAAATTATTTTAAATTTTCCTTATATTTAAAATTTATTTTCATAAATATTTTGGCTATAAACAAGATTAAGTTATTGAATCACATATTCAACAAATTACTTTCCAACAGTTAAGAAAGCAAAATTGGACACTATAATTTCCCTGGCCTTACAAAAGAAATAATTTATTGTTAATGTGGATAATTATCATGGATCATTTCAGAATCCATTATATGCTGCAAGTAACTACATACTTCATTGTAATAAAACATGGAAACTTAATCTTTAAACATTGTTAGTCTATATACTCAAAATTTCAAATTAACAAAATATAATTTTAGGAATAATGTTCAAAATCCGAATATGTTTTTCGAAATTTAAATTAGTAAAACGTAGTAGAAATATTTATTAACTATTTTTACATATTACTTTAAATTTAAATATATTATTCGAGAAATAAAGCATGATTTTTTTTTGCAATTGAGACATTTATAAAAATTTCCATGCTATGGTGATTAAAATCCACCATTTGCACCGAGATGATAATGTATTTCCATCAATGCCTACTCTCTAGTTTCCCACACGAAATAATAATATTTTTAGAATATTTATAAATGGTTTCTTAAAATACTGAGAATGTCTCAAACGAAGCATTCAAGATATTTTGCGCAACTGAATTGTTTTGAAGGAAGTGAAATTGCGTTCAGTTGTTAGTTGTATATTCTCAGAAAGAAAATTTATCGGAAATATTGGTCTTCTGGCTGCGATGACTGATTGGCAAAGTGGGGAAGAAATGAACTTGGAAAATGAGCGTAACTGATCGAAATCGTTCTAAGAAGCATATTTGAAACTGAATCATTCTAAGAAGCAAATTGAGTTGTGAATAACAGAATATTCTCTTTAAAGGATTCCTTCCTTCCTACAGCCGATATCATTTGCATGATTATGTTTTAGAACTGGACATGGGAAAAACTGCCTTCTAGCATATTCTGACTAAATTTTAGAATGGAATAAGGACTGATCATGGATAAACATCAGTGCTGGATAATGTTTGTAAGATGCCTGCCTAAAGAAAATTTCTTGCTAAGTTCTTTTCCACATAGCTCTATTAAGTCAACTTTTGGTTTATGAATTAAGGAAAGAATGCATATGAGAAAAAAAAATACTTCATGGCTCTCTCAATGAGATTGAAATAAAAGCGGTATCTAAGAAAATTCAGTTATACCAATTTCATATAATTCCTCTTTGGATTAAACATATGCGAGTATTACAGAAAGTCGGAGCTATTGAAAATGAATTTAATATTGATTTCTCCATTCAAGGAAAGAAGCAATTGCTGGTGTTGCAATATATGAGCATTTCTTTTCTTCTCTGGAGGATGTGGCTTTTATGAGTATTTTATGGAAGCCAGTCGTCTTTTACAGCCGTTGAAGGAATCTGCAGTAAGTAGGCGGGATTATATGATGACGTAACAAAGCAGACATACTTTATGATGAGACAGCTAAATATTTTGCGATATAATAATATATTAGATCTGTAAAGGGAATATCTATCATGTGCTTTGTGAATCTGTTTCTTTCTCCGAAGAATCAAGTATCTTTAATTTAACTTTCTGCTTATAATCTCAAATTTATTCTACGTAGATAAGAATTAGCATACCTCCAGTTAGCCAGTTTTAGCTTGAAGTATAATACTACTTATTATATTTTTTTAAATAACCATGGATTTAAAAATAAAATTCGAAACTGTTAAAATGAATAAGTAATGTGTGGGTGTGATCTCTGAGAAACTTTCTCGTAAAATCTAATAATGATTAAATCTGTAAAATCAACCCTCTAATAAAGATGTTATCCTTCCCCCCTCCCTTCGTCTCCGGTAAAAAAATTATAGACTTGCCTAAAGCAGTGAATGCCTTGAACGTCATTGGCGTACAATAGCTAAGAAATATTAACCTTGACAATTTTACTAAATCTATGGTGTGATCCTTCGGAATTTTTGGTGATGATTTGCTAATTAATAACATTCGGAAATCAAATTTTCGTTTTAGATTAGTTTTTTCATCCTATTTAAATTAAAATTTGATACAGATATATAATTTTAGTAGCAAAATAACATATTAAATTTGATATATTTAGATCATTGCATTTTTGATTTATAACGTTTACATGCTTCTGAAAATACAGACCCACAGATGGCCAATCCCTTACTGGATTGGGATAAAAATTTGTTGGGTGTCTACACTACAGATATTACTCTAGTGTACCGAATTATATTTATCTGGCTCATTTCGTTGTGCATTTATGTTCAGTTACAGGGAAAGTTGAGTCAAAGAAAAAGTTGGTCAAACTCCGTTTGAATGGATTTTACCCAACATTTCATAGGAGTCTAAAAATTAATTGTATTCACCATATGCTAAATTACATATGTCTAGGTCAGAAAGTATTAAATATTTATTATCATAGTCAGACATTTTCCAAAAGTATATTTTCTGAACACCGGTTGATTTAAATCGCGATGAATTCCTCAAAATCTCAAATTCGATTTTTTTTTCTCTTGTAATACTTTATCTATACTTCATATAGTTATTATTAAATAATTTTAAAAGTTAAAATATTTCTTAGACGATTTTACAATAGTTTGTTTTTGAAAAAGGGAGCTCTCTCTCAGTTTTATCAGGCCTAACAGAAAAGTTTCTAAAATATATAAATTTTCCTTTTTTTTTTCTTTTTTTTTTCAGAAAATCCTCTTAGTCTAAATATTATTAAGAGTGGAAGATCTTTTGTTTCCTCTGGATAATTTATCATTAAGTGTAATAGTAAAATATGGCAAAAAAATAAATCCTGAAAAATTCGTAAGCCCTTATGGATATAACTTATAAATAAATAGCATTATTTGGGCTCAGGATATTAATAAAAATGAAGAGAGATTTTTAAGACTCCAGAATGAATGTGCATTTGTATCCATTGTAAATTTGCGATATTAGGGATTTAAATTTGAAATTTTTACGAGAAGAAATCCGAAACATCATCTTCTGTATTATTAAATATTTCAATTCCATAAATATATTAGATAACTGTTATTATTTAAACAATTTTCTGTTAAAATTTGTTTATCGTCTGTGATGGTTTCGTTGAGAGTAGATTTAGGGTTTTATGTACAATAGTTTGAATTTTTTTGTTCCTTTATGTTATTCCCATTATAAAAAATAAAGGAGGATAATATTACATCTAAAGAAATGGAGGATTCCAAATTTATATTGCATATTCCGGAGAAAAACATTGAAGAAATAGAAGGTGATAAAATATCAAGTCTCTTAATTTAGAAATGCAATTGCCTGCGTCTTGGCATAAGAGTAACGCGTCTTCGCCGTGATATAGGCGTCCTGGTTTTCGAGTCCCACTTCGGGCATGGTTGTTTTTTCTGTGTTATCAGTGAGGCATGTGAATGTACTCCCCTGTAAAAAGGAGTTGTGCAAGAGACTGTGACGCATGAAGTAGCGAGCCGTACTCTTGACACTAGTTGGCGCAACTGAAAAAATAAGACAAGCTCACTCAGCTTAAATCGCTAACAGATCTGGCAGAGGGCTTGAAAAGTGTCATAAGTAACAACAACAGAAATGTAATTAGACACTTTATAACACTATGCGTTCTTTTTTTTTTAATTTGAAAATAAATAATCTTTTCCCCATTGATAGATGTATAGATAAAATATTACTCATTTTATTTACTAAAAATAAAATTATATTATTTCACATTTCATTTATTTATTGCTGGTGAAAGTAAATCAGATCCATCAAAATTTAAAGAAATAATGCATTGAAAAGTTGTTAATTTAAAACTGATTTCTTGTAATATTTGGAGGTTAATAATTTTTAAATAATAATTACACAATCAACACCAGAAATTAGAGATTTTTTTATGTACAAAAAATATAACAAAATAAAATTTCTGCTTCTCTACGATATTTGCTCTTTTCATTTAAGTATGTTTATATATGTTTTGTAAATTAACTGGCTAAAAGAATGTAATTCATTTACAATCCGTCAAACAAATCATTTTCAACATTTTCAGTTTTAAAACAATCTTTGAACTACATTTTAAATTTTTATACAAATTTAAAATTATATTAAAATAACATATTTTAAAATTTATAATACTGACGATGAATTTCACTTTTTTTGCCAAATTATTTTACCATTAATTGTTTTAATTTATTTTCGAACCATTAGTCAAATTTTGGTAAGGAATAAAACCAAGGAAGAAGGAAAAAAAAAACTTTTACAAATTAATAGAGATAACTTAATTAATTTAATGAAAAATTAAAGATTTTCATGCGGTTTTCAGTTGATATCTACTGATTTCCATTGTTAATACTCTCTTCGCATTCTTTCAAATGCCTTTAGAAAAAATAATCACATTACGAAGATATTAGCCGAATTTAAAGGGTGCTTTAAAGTACCGTCGGTATATAAAGGGTAAAAGAAATCTCTGTAGATTTTAACATATTGACTGACATGTTCTTATAAATCTTATTCCTTTTTCTACTTCTTTTATTGAGAAAAATGGAATTGACAAGGCAGTGAATTATGAATGCATTACCTTATTACCTCCATATTGCCTCACATTTTTCACACACCAATTGTATTATAAGCTTGTGAAATACAGCTTCAATTGCTTAGTTATATAAAGGGACTGTATAAAAAATTTTATCATTATTTTGGACTCATATATTGGATGAATTATTCCATTTGCAGATATATATATATATATATATATATATATATATATATATATATATATATATATATATATATATATATATGTGTGTGTGTAAAAGAAATTTTAGTTATGACTCATTTTTATAATTTAAAGTGAGTCATAATTCAAATTCTTCATAAGAGAGCTTCATATACTTCTAATTAAATATAGTATTTTACACTTTTACTCGAGCACTAAAATTTGTACCATTTCAATTGTAAAAATATTCCAAATAGTTACTATTACTCGTATAAAAGGATATATTTCATAACATCAATGAGTAAATAGATTCTTAGTGCCGGAACATTCCCAAATCTTATTGACTCAATTGCATAAATATTGAATTTTGTATAATTATAGATAAGTGCAATCAAATGATTATGGATTTAATATTTTTTTAGTAATCTTCGTAGCTGATTCTTGCTTAATGAAAGATATACGTGAATTGCTATGCAACACTAGATTTTGATATGAGGCTTTTCTCTCAATTTTAGATATAATGTATACTTAGAATTACTGCTTTATACAAATATTCTAGATGCTATGTAAAATATTTAATAGCTTAATAAACTTAATAAATTTACAAAAGTTTCAATAAAATAAATATGTTAATATTGTAATTCTATTTTATTGATATTAAAGTGGATTACACGAAATAATTCCAATGGATTTCGATATTTGTCCAATTGAACATAGCACAAAAATTCGCCACAATTTATCGACAATATTCTCACGAGATTCTCTGAAATGGCAACTTTATGTTTTCTATGGAATTAGAAAAGTCTGAATACTATTAAGTAATGCATTTTTTATTGTAAATAACGAATCCGCTTAAAAGATCAAATATTGCTCTATTTCTAGAGCTGGAAATTGTTTAATAAGAATGTTTAAGCATAACATCAAATAATAAAGAGTTTTCATTGAAAGAATAAATTTGGTAAAATTAATTTTAAAGTCAATTCATTAAATCAATTAAATCTTTTTTAGATAAAGTATATTAAACTTGTAGCTATTTTTTTTTCATATTTACAAAATAAATGATTACTTTTATTTGTTATACTATGTAGCGTAATTAGAGTGCATTTTGCTTTTAATATGGAAAATCATAAATTTACTTTTAATATATTTCAAATCTCTCTCCATATTAATGCAGTAATTGTTGTTATCTATATCCTTCAATAAAAGAATAACTGTGGCAAAATAACAACAAACCAAAGTTTCGTTCCAATTATTTCAGAAGCATAGTTATTTTATAATAATAATGGAATTTACAATAACTTGTATTTTATGCATTTGAGAAAGTTTTATTCAAATTTATTTGTTAATATTTTTATTTTTGACATCCGAAATTTCTATTTTAGGGAAAATTTATAATTCGTATTCATTTAAAAACGCTAATGTGCAAAATAAATCATGTTGTTGGCTTTATATGACAATTTTTTACTAAGAAATAAAATTTAAAATTTGTAAGATTAAATTACAATTAACATCAATATGTAAATGATTTATTAAAAATGTAATATGTAAATCGGTAGAACTCTTTTTAACTTAGTGTATTACTATTTAATTTACATAAATTTAACCAAATCATTATTTATTTTTCAAAATATTTGATTCCAGTGAAAAATTTAAGTAAAGAATAACTTCTATTTTAAATTAACAGCATTGAAAATTGGAGTAAAGCATTCTAAGCAGTGAAATGATTAATCCTGTGGCATCCTGAATTAAATTTTATTTGTTGCGTTTGGTTAATTCGATGAAAGTATAAACTCGGATACCAAACTCCAATTAAACTCAAATATTTTAAACTCGTAAAGTCTAGATCAAAAAGATACATTTCCCAAGTTGAGCCTGTTTCTCCTTAAAAGTATTTCAAAGCAAACTTTTGTAAATTAAACCTAACGAAATTTTGACTTCGAATTCGATATCTCCCAAAATTTTCATTCACTGACGTTTCAAATTGAAAAGCAAAAGAAAGAGATTTCTGTTGAAGTTGAGAATCGTTCTAGAATCGTTCCTCTTTTATTCAGTTATAAAAGGATGAATAAATTAACTACATATGAATTTAATTATATTTTCGATTTCTTAAGCATTTATTCAAATATCAATTACATAAAACTAGTAAATGTTAATGATCATGCTGTGTCTCAATTATTTTGCCAGCTTAGAAAATCAGCCATAAAATAGGATTATTTAAAATAATTAAAGTAAACAATTAATTAAATTAGTACATTAATTTATCATATATAATGATAATTATATAGGAAAATTAAGATTTAATTCCTGATAGCGTATTAATTGTTCTTAATAAAATATTAATAAATATAAGATGAAAACAGGATTCCGTCCTTTATCATGTTTAGTGAATGTTTGTTGAATTGATTATTTGTTTAATGAGAGATATTTATTACGTCATATAGCAAAGAAAATTATTAATTTCCAAAACTAAGTTATGAATATATTTATGTCCAATTAAAAATCAGTTTATTGACAAAAATTTGAGAATTTAAAACTTAATTTACATTTCCATTCAATTTTCAAAATTGTTCGAATAAAAGTGTAAGTAAGTAAGGGTTATGAAGGTTTAATTTTTCTTCTATAAGATGTAAACATTAAATCATTTCAAAATGAGCAGTATTTTGGATTTACTGTAGTAGATTATATATATATTATAAATGCGCCTAATGCAAATCTATCTCTCGAACTGATTAAGACCTGCATGCTGATGGTAGATCATTCTAGCTTGAAATAATTTATTTATTTTTATCATTTAGGTAGACATATTTAATTCTAAGTAATTAAATGCACATTCATTATGAATAAATATTTTCTTATATTTTCTTATAATTATTTTAAAGCGTTCAAATTCATTTGAATTCTACGAACTAAACTAAGTATTGACTTCTTTTAAAATTTATACATTCTGCCTAATAACACGAACAGCAAACTAATTGAACGAAAAAGAATATCACGAATCACAAATTGATATTTCAATTTATTACAAAAGAATGAATAAAAAGTAAATATACTACTACTTTACTTTTTAAACTACACTTCTCAAGTTAATTGAAATCATTCTTTCATTTGTATTAATACTTTCTAACACAATTATAAATTTTAAATATACGTCACGTATTCTATGCATATGTTTCGTGCCACGGGAACAAAAATTTTACTTGGTTGAGATTATTGGTCTAAAAATGTATTGCAGCACCACTTCTAAAAGTGGAATTTTCGCTGTTATTTTTTTCACTTTTATATTAGTTTTTTAAAAATCACATAATTTGATTTAAAAACGAATTCAAAAGAAACAAGAATATTTTTTTTATAAAAAATATTAAAAATAGAAACAATTGAAAAAAATTCTTAAATATGCAATTATGTAAAATATAATACAATATTTAATCAATTTTTAAAACACAAATGAAATCTTTAAAAAATAATGTGTGAAAAAACCTTCATTCTTTTTAAAGTTTATTAATCCATCTTTCATAAGCTACACAAATTTAATACAAAAAATAATTAATTACTAAGTTTTTTAATATAATATCACTAATATTAATCTAATATTAGCAATAATATAATCAATAATATAATCTTTTCAGCATCTCTAAGACCGATTATCCCATATTCATAATACTTTTAAATAACTGAGTATAAAATAATAAGATCTGGCCAACTTATTGAATTTAAAGATAACGAATTAAAAATCACAACATGAAGAAAATTTTCTTAATTAGTATTAAAATTGTGCATTAAGCGTTTTTAAAAAATCAAATTTGTAGCATTTATAATAGTTAGGCAGTTGAATTTTGTCATGAAGATTCTAAGATCAATTATTATACAAAAATATATGTAATAATGTCTATCAATATTATTATACAAAAACAACTTAATTCCCCATACTAAATACAAGGGATAGTAAGGGGCCCTACCAGGTTTTAAGGGTGTCAATTTTTACCTCCAAGCATTTAAAAAAATTATTTAATTAAAAATTAAACGATATTTTGGCAATTTTACAATTTTGTAGTTTTTTTCATTTCAAAAATTGCATTTACAAAAATATTTTATGCATCATTTTAAAATTGTAAAAATTGTTTCTTTAAATATGGATCTAGTTTTACCACAAATTTATTTCGCATTTGATATTTATAGATTTATCTTCCATAATTTTCAACTATAATGCATACAAAAAGTCTCCACTTTTAAATAAATTATATGCGTTGTGATATGCAAGGTAAGAAAGCTTATTTGTGATGTTTCCATGAAAAATAAGTGAATTTACATTAACGAAAGTCAGAAGATAAATGATTTTGATGGTTAAATTTTTAATAATGCTAAGATATCATAGAACTTGATTTCCTTAAGAAAGATTTCCTTTACTTATATAGGCATAGGCATAGACATTAAAAAGGCTCTTCCTAATGTCTGTAATCATTTGATAATTTTTAAAAAAATACTTTGTTGAGGGAATCATGAGCATTAAGTTATGTATACGAGATTTAATTTAACCCTTTCTAGAGCCGAGGGAAGTATGCTTCCCACAAAATTCATCAACTTTTGAATGAAGTTATGTAGGTTAGCATAAGTTCTCACAATTTTTTCAAAGAGAAAAAGTCCTAGATGCTTCAGTTTCTTATCTCACATAAAATTATCTGTTTTAATTTGTTAATTAGTTATTAATTAAAAAAATTAATTAATCAAATTAAATTTATCTAATAAGCTAAACAAATCACTTTTCTTAAGTATATCTCAATACTAAAAATATTTTAATATACCATGACTAGAAAAAAATGGCCTTTTAAAGGGTTAAATCAAATAACAGGAATATCCCCATCCAGCAGGCTGTTGCCAAACACGTTAAATATTTAATACAAATTTAAAATATAATTCGACGGACCTAATTTCTTAATGTTCATTTTATAAAATAATGGTATTATATTATATTGCAAAAATATTTGATTTAGCATTGCAGAAATCTCAATACAATCTGCATTGCTAATCCCAATAAAGCTTTTTATTTACTCTTGATTTGAAATTAAAAAATCAGATCAATTCGAACACAATAGCAGAAGTGATAATTGAACTGTAGCAAAACTATGCAAATTGCATTCTATTATATTCTCCAGAGATCATTCGTGGATTTCGTGCTTAATTGGAAATGTGTTTAACACATTACATTTGAACCTAACTTTAAGAGCATTGTTTCAAGTACAAATGCTCTCTCAAGGCCAGCGATTGCTGGAATTGTTAGGAGTGAAATATTTGGGAATACTCTATAGAAAGATTGATTGCGCTTATATCACTAACGCTAATGGTTTCTTGTGTTATAATTCGTATGGAGTAATCACTTGTAGATAGGGATAATTGAAATGAATGGGTGCATTACCCAGCTTAAAACGGAGTGAAATTTGTTTGTTAGTGAAGTATATGTAACAGCTAATTTAACTAAAGGTGCTTTAACACTATTTTCCATGCCCGTATTTATCATGCATAAACATGAATCAATTCTATGCAAGAGTAGAAGACACAATTTTTTTTCCTAATCTAAAAGCAAATAGTATTGCAAACTAGGAAAGCAAATGAAGAATATATTCTATAAAAAATAAGAAATAATTCCAGTATGTTAAAAAGGATGAAGAATTTTCAGAAATTTTAATACTTTTCTGATATAGATTTTTCTTAAGACTTTCGGAAGAAAAAAACAAACATACACAATGTTTTTAAACTCAAATATTTCAGCACAGAATCTATTTGGTCAGTTCAAAATTTAAGAGGTCAGAATCATTTTCTTTTCAGTTGTGGGTATAATAATAGCAATATTTGTTTTCAGATTAATATTTTATAACACTTGGTGTACAAAAATTTATATTGATTCAATTATTATTTTTCTAACTTGTTCAGTTATATTTTATTTTTAAATTTCCCAAAATATGAGTATTCCAATAAAGAGTTTCAGTTTTAATTGTCACGTAACTTCTAATTAATTACAAAATAGAATCGGTATTTAAAAATACATTGCTCTTTATATTAATGTACCTCTTATTGAAATGTTCAATGACATGTTTCATTCTAAAATCCCCTTAATATCTGATATCAGACTTATAAATGAATGTATCCTAATTATGAAAAATCGAAATCATCTGCTGTGCTTTAAAAATGAATGGCCATAATATAAAATAAATATTAGTACTTAAATAATTTACAAACACATGCACTGGAAATTTATTATAGAACAAGATTAATCCTTTTTCATCCTTGAAACCCAAACTTGGAATTCGAAATAACTAAAGGAAGCGGGCTTCAAACAATATCAATATTAAATCACTTCCCAACATAATAAAAATTATATATTTTTTAAATTCGTGTTTTAAAATTTGACAATATTATGATATATCTTATTTTATTTTCAAACATTTTTGTGAGAGATTTTAATAAAAATTTTTTAATTCGGACATTCCAGATTTTTGGTTACTGATACTCAGAAATGCGCCATTTAAATTATATTAGCAAAAGTCCCTTCCCAACGTATGATATAAATCTAAATAAACTAAAAGTGAAATTTCACTTTTCACATAGGAAAGGAAAGGAACAAGGATTTTTAATACGTCACTCTTAACTTTCAAGATTCTAGCAGGAACTTGTTTTCATGGAATTAACTCCTTTTTGAAGATTCTACCGGAATATTCTGGCAGATTCTAACAGGAATTCAGAAGTTAAGAATCCTAACCTTAACCTTCATATTATTGTTAAACGTTCTCCAAGAATTTCTGTTTAAACAGAAATTTTGCAAAGAAACGTTTTCCCCTCTTTTTAATCCATTTGAAATAATATCTGCTCTAACTGTGAGGATACATATTTTTCTTTACATTATTTCATATTATATATATATATATATATATATATATATATAAATGCAATTCTCTACGCGTGTCGTGATACAATTGGATAGTAAAAAAATTATTTGAGAGGCTTAATTAAGTAAAATTCTGACGAATTTTAATACAGAATATAAATTTTAACTCATATAATCAGAAATAAACACATAATTATACATCATTAGATAGAGAAGTGCTTAACAAAAATAAACACATTTAACATCAATATATTTTGCTATATATCAAACAAATATAGCATCAGTCAAAGAAGTCTTAACAAAAATAAAGAAATATTTTAAATTGTAAAAATAGATATTTTTGTTGAAGAAACTGAAAGATACGCTTTCTAAAAATTCCATGACTTTAAAATCTAATGTACCCTTTGTATGGTAATCTGCAGTCATCAGAAACGTTTCCTAAAACAGAAGGAAAAATTAAGAACCATTTCTAAAACGAAAGAAGAAGAATGGCCCTTTTTTTAAATCCGTATTTCACCACGTGAAAATTTTATTGTTCCTGCTACCTTATATATCACAACCGTTTTCCAGCAGAATGAAATATCGATGCAATATCTTTCGGGCTTAGCATATCAGAATTTTAAATCGAGCCACGCGTAACTTTATTCCGATTTCACCTAGAGGGATTTCTTAGATTTTCTTATGAGTGTCAAACTAAAGTAATATAATTTCATCCCTAAAAAATCCATTTATTTGATTTATGATCTGTCGCTGGAAGTGATACATTGGAATCGAATAATATTACACTGATTTCTATAGTGAAGGGAAAATGATGCGAATGGTACAAGTCTCTTTATGATTGAGAGCCTAATGATGTTGTAATAATTTGAAATATCGTTAGGAGGAGCAGATTTTTGTATTTTCATAAAAAAAAATTAATGTAAGTATTATTTTAAAGTCATATAAATTTAATAGTGTATTTTCTTTCTTATGCATTAAAAATGGACTCACGATTTTATTGAAGATATTAAAATTACATTTTTCCAAGATTTATCGATGTCTTAAGGATTTTCTAATTTATTACTCAACTTAGAATTACATTTTTGTGGAGAGGAAAAATGAAAAATTAGAATTTAATAATATATTATAATAAGAAATATATTAAGAAATATATTTTATTAAGAAATAATAATTAAGAAATATAATTAAGAAATATATTTTGGTTACTTTTTAATCTAAAATTAAACAAAGGAATTTCAAATGTCTTTTCAAAGGAATTGTATATACATTATTAATAATTCTATAATACAACATTTATTAGCTATTTTAATTGATTAATTTATTTTTAATGTATTTTAAAATATTTTTCATAGAAATAGAAAAGCAGTTTACGATAATTCGTGTTCTGCTATTAAATTGTTCTAAGATTGTCTTATTGATACTATATTTCTTTTTGATTTTAAATTTTTTTAATAAATCAGATCATACACATTGTGAATATGTTAGTTGATTCAAATGGTCAAAATATCAATTTTTTTCAACTTTCTTTTATAGAATATACTATTTTTTTTTTTTATTCTGGTTCGCCTTGACATTATAAACTGTATTGTAAAAGCGAAAAATTGCCATTACAAAAGAAATATCTTATTCAAAATCAAAATACAAATTTTATTCATGGAAAAAAAAAACTTTTTTTCGGTAAATGTTTATTGTTTGAATAAATTTATATATAATTTCCATGTCATAAAATATATATTTTTTCATACAGGCCAATGAAAAAAAAGGAAACAAAGGATTTTTTTAAATTTTCCATTCGCTTAAATTATTTTTTGATTCAATAAAAATTATTTAAAAAGTTTGAATTAAGTATCGTAATCAAAAGTATCAAAAGTAATTTTAATGTTTTGCTTATGATTTCAGACTGGCATATATTGATTACGTATTGGACAAAGTAATGAAAACTACAAATGATTTAAAGGAAATAAATATTTTTGAAAAGTGTCTTGATTATGAACTATTACTATTAGCGATTGCAATATCGGACCAAAATTTCAACACCGGTATTCGGTATTTTTAGATCTTAATACCGGATACCAATATTAGAAATTTTAGAAGAAAAAAAAAAAAAAAAGAAAACAAGAGATGATTCTTTCGGTTATTTGCCCGTTTTATTAGAGAGTGCATATATTACAAAACGTAATTTGTAACTTATAAATTATAACAGTACATAAAGAATCACAAAAAAGTAAAGCAGCATCTTATTTATTTAAATCACAAAAAAAGTGTAAATATCACTATTCAGTCTGTGGCACTATTACAAATTTTTGAAAAGTGATCTTAAAAAACATAATGCATCAATTGTACTGTCATTAAGCTTGAAAAGTAATTTTGTGCAAAAATTAACAGCTGCCGAAAACGTTCTTTCGGCATCTACGCTAGTTAGTGGTACTTTTAACAATGCGCGATATACTTTTTTCCAAGTATTTACCTCTAAATCCCTCGTCTTCAAATAAATCGATTTCTCGTCGGATGGTTTTGGATATAGCTGATTTCTGCATTGTATTTTTGTTTGTTGGTTTGTTTTTTTAATTATCGCTAAAAATTCCTTTTCACTATCGACATTAGTGTCATCATAATCATTGATAGCTGAAATGAATTCTTCTGAATGTGGATAGGTTTGTGGGAAAAAAATTAAGAAAATTTACTATAAACTTGATCATTACATTACATTTCTTGATTATTACATTTTCCTTTTCTAAAGGAAACTTTCATATTTTTTTATTGTGTAGATATATTTGAAAAACTTACTTATAAAATGAACTTTGTAGAATGAAAATATAATATATTTATTCTTGAATTTCCTTTTTGTATTCCAATTTTAAGCTGAAAAAATTTAAATTCAATTAAAAATATTTAAAATACATTTCATGGTTTATCTACGCATACAAAACAACAAATAATTATCAAATAATTTATAATATTATATATGAGATAATTATTAAAGATGTGCCTTGTATCACTTTATCTTTCAAATTAGATAATGGAAACTTTTTCGCATTAATTTCTAATTAACTCAAAACAAAAATGTATATTAAAATTCTAAGCAGAAGACTTTTTAAGATCCTTCACATTATTCATTGCACCAATGGCTCTCAATTTCACCACTCAACCACATTCTTCTCCATGAAATCTGATTACATATACTATTCGATATTTTGTGTTTAATCAAAATCTCCACAACGTAAATTTAAATATGTATCTAATGAAGTTACCCCTTAATATTTTAATATTAATTTAAATTGTCAATGTTCTCTCATTAATTCGTTCATTTAAAATGTAATATTTTCAGAAAAATAGCAATTATATATTCTCATAAAATTTACATAATTTATCCTCTTTAGTTTCAGTACGAGGTGTGAAGATTATATGTTAAAATATCATTTTTGAAGTTGTCCTTAATATTAAAAAAATAAATAAAAACTTTGCTCCTATTTAGTTATGGTGCTTTGAATAACTCATTTTTATAAAAAATCATAAATAAATATAAAATGTTTTAGAATAGTGTTGAAATCCCTTATAACAGAATATAGGATTCTATGATAGTTGGATATTTTTGTTTTCCTATTCTGAAATATCAAACTTCTATTTTCACTTGCATTTATGATTTGTATTTAAATTAAAATTTATGAAGCTCTATAGTAAACGAATATCACAGAAAATTATTGAAGACTCAAAAATATATGAAATATGTTCCTTATACCATGTATATAAAATACGAGTTCCGCCTTTTGAAAAGGAAACTATCTTACGGAGGAAAATATAGCATTTTGAAGACGAAAGTCTCTAAAGCAGATTTTCGTTAGGGTTCAAAAGAGAGTTGCAACTTACAAATTTTCAGCAAATGGTGAAAGGAAAGGCAAACATGAAAAAGTGATTTTTAATATCTAATGCGAAAGCAAGTCATGCAAAGGAATATCAATTTTTTGACATAGGAAATGGAAATGTTGAAAAGGAAGTGATAGAAATTTGCAAAGTAAAATGGTTTCAAACATGTACAAAATAAGCAGTGGAAAATTGAAAGAAGGATATTTTTCAAAAAAAAGTTGTTATTCAGTCTAGAAATGGAAAGGAGACGCGCCTGTCTAAAGGGTATACACATTTCAATACCATTCCTTAAAGCTTTTCGATACTGCACGATGTGCACAGTATTGATGGAAAAAAAATGTTAAAACTTGAGTAATACTCCTGGATATATGATAATATCATTCTAAAATACATTGAAATATTTTTAATCAGAAATCATATAAAAAGATATTTTAATGCGCAATGTAAATTGATACTTTTGGTATGGTATTTTTATGCCACAAGAGCCATGAAATCGGCTATGCTGAACCAGTTTAATAATGTAATTAAACAAATATACGCGAAATTAAACTCTAATTTCTGCTTATGCTTAATTCTTAACCTTTTTGTTTTTGATTACGTAGATTTTTTTTTTTACTATCATTAAAAAGTCATTTTTGAGAGTTTAAAAACGGCGGGGGCTCTCATACATTATTCTACTATTTCAAACTTTTTCTTGACATTCCAAAGTCATTGACTCAAATACACATTTTTTTTTATTAATGTTAATATTATCTGTAACAAATTTCTTTCTCAAGTGAAGAATTGTAAAGAATAAATTATACGAAATTACCGAATGCATGGGTAAGGGAATTTGATAATTTGGTTAAGCCTTTCGATATCTTGTTCTCACTTATTTACATTATATCTTATCTCATTATTATCATTATTATCACATCACCTATTATAACTCTATCAAACAATTTTAATCACTTTCTTATCATACTTGAAAACATTTTATAAAAACTTCTACCGCTACCAAAATGCACGCTATTATTTTCAATAAACAAATACCATTTTACCAACATTTCCAAATACCAATACCATACCAAAATTTTGAATGAAATAATTTACATCTGGAAATTGACCAGATTTAAAATGCAGAATTATATTCCAGTTAAAATTTATTCCAGAATAAATTTGGAAAGTGGAATATGTATTTCTTTAAATTATTAAATTTGCTGCTGAGGTAAAAATTAAATGTTCGTTTTATTTATGTTTCATAGATAGTGACACTTATTACATATAATATTCAAAATAATTTGGAATATATATCTAATTTTTCATAGGAATAACTCAAAATTCCTTCTGAATCCGCAATGAAATAAATAAACACATTAGTAAAAATATAAGCACATTAGCTAAAATGCAAACACATTAGCTAAATATAGACACATTATCTAAATATATTATTAAGCTGACATTCATTTCTATTTTATTTATTTACCAGACAACTTTTGAAGATCCCAATCAATGGGCCAATTTTTGCTTTTCTTGATAAAAATTGTTCATTTAATTGATTGAAAAATTATGCAAAAATTAATGATCTCATATTGTAGTATATTAATTAATATATAAAAGCATTTAGAATTGATCGAATTCTTAACGATGATTTTTGCATTGAAATTCATACATTGTAATACCAGTATATTTTTCATACAATTTTTTATCAAAACTAAAGTAGATTTGAGAAATATACTATGTTTTCCTTATTAATAATTATAATTAATGCATGTTATTTTGTGAAAACAAATGCAGTTTTTAAAATAATTGGAAAGTATTATGACCAATTTCCTTTTTAATTTGTAAAAAGCAATATTCTTCTCTAATGCGATTTAATCTACATAATTCTCTAGCTTATCAAAAGAAATTCTGTTCCATAAGGAAATTCTATGATTATATAAATGCATTATTATATATAATCCTATTATTATATAAAAATTATTTATTATATAAAAATTATTTATTATATAAAAATTATTTATTATATAAAAATTATTTATTATATAAAAAATTAAGGAATTATTATAAAAATGAAAATAATGTAATTTATTTATATTGAATGGATGCATTTATTTAGGTAACTCAAAATATTTTTTTTCTTCAAATTTTTAAAATGTCGAAATAATCTTTCATGCAATGATTAAATATCATATTTTCAATTTTATAAATATACAGTGGCTCCCAAAATTGAGTATACACTATACTCTTTCTTCTTTAATTTTATTCTTTTTGATCTTAATATTCCTATTTATGGCTAATATTTATAAAAACGACAACATATACATTAGCAAAAGTATTAGGCTAAAAAACAAAACGGAAGAATTAATAATATTTTTATTTCAGAATATTTTATGTCAAAGTTACAAATTCCAAAGTCACAAAATTGAGTATACATCTAGAAAAATCTGTCAACAAAAAGAGAACAAGATAAATTAATATTTTGTTGCATATCCTTTTGCATTTAGAACAGCTTGTAAACGGTGTGGCATTAAGTTGAAAAGAGTTTGAGTTGTTTCGCCAGATATTTTCGTCCATTCTTCCTTTAATACTCTTTTTAAGTGTTCCTTGCCCCTGATATCGTGTTTTTGAACTGTTTTTCCTAATTGTCGCACAAATTTTCAATCATATTGACATCTGGAGATTAAGGAGAGGTGAGAAATTTCATTTTACAATTATACAACAACCATAACTTAACTATTTTAGCTGTATGTTTCGGGTCATTATTTTGTTGAAACAGAAAACTTGACCCTAAACCGAAATTTTACGCACTTTGTTTTAAATTGTTCTTCAACATTTCCAAATATTTAATTTTGTCAATGATTCCATCAATGAAAACAAAATTTCCCACTCCTTTTGCAGACATACAGCCCCATACAAGAAGTGAACCACCTGCAGGCTTGACAGAAGGATTGGTTTTTTTAGGAAGAAGTTCAGAATTGGGCTTTCTCTAAACTATCACTACCAAATACATTGCACTTACTTTCGTCACTGAATATTATTTGATTACAGAAGTCAGGAGGCTTTGAAATATGACTTTTAGCAAATGAAATTCTTTTCTCTCAATTTACTTTGGAAATGAATGGTTTTTTTTCTGGATACGCGACCATTATAATTTGCTTTTCGAATTACTCTTCGGATTGTTTCAGCAGAAACACACTTTCCAATTCTTCTTGTAGTAGATGGAGCAATTTTTTAGTACTTACCTTAGGATTGTTTGCTACCCCTCGAATAACTCTTCTCTTGGTCGTGGCATTGAGGATTTCTTTTCTTCCTCATCCAAGTTTATTAGCAATTTGTCCATATATTTTATACTTCTGGATAATTTTTTGAACGCATCCGTGACTGCGTTGAATTTTCCTTGCAATTTCTCGTAGATATTTACCATCTTCAGACAATCGAATAACAAGTTTCCGAATTTCAACATTTGTTTTATTTCTGGAGTTCATTTTGATAACCAAAACGTTTGTTTTCGCTTGGAAATCAATTATTGCCAATTAAAGTAACAAAACTAATTTACTTATTCATTTGGAAATAAATAATGGTAGTCAAGTCGCATATTTTTATAAGGTGTATACTCAATTTTGTGACTTTGGAATTTACAACTTTGACATAAAAATTATTGTAATAAAAATATTATTGATTCCTCTGTTTTATTTTTTAGCCAACTACTTTTTTTAATATATATTTTGTCGTTATTATAAATTAGCCATAAATAGGAATGTTAAGATCAAAAAGAATAAAATTTAAAAAAAAAAGAATAGAGTGTATACTCAATTTTGGGAGCCACTGTATATATGTCATGGGTGTGATTCTATGAAGGAATTACTAAATTCTTTCATGAAAAAATACAGTTCCTAAATCAAAATTAAAATTATGGAAGTAGATAGAGATGAAATGAATATTTTTAGAACATTAGTACACTGCTTCGCAATTGCTAAGGGACAAGTGATTTATGCAAAATTGCGTCTCAGACAGCTGACCAATAAAAGTGAATTTAAGTTGAGAGGGCGCGGTAGACCAGACTCATTATCTGTATAAGACATGGCATACAAGCTCATGATTCATACGAAAAGTCATGTTGTTTGATGTTTGACCCAAAGGATGTTATAAAAGTTTTTTCTCTGAAATTCTGTTTGGTTCTTGCCAAAATGTCAGCAAGATATCATTTGAGTGTCTACGAACGTGAACGAGCAGTTGGACGACTGGAAGCTGGTCAAATTGTCACCACTGTAGCTGCTGCAATGGGTGTATCAAAGAGTGTCATATCGCGATTAAAGGAAGCCGCTGAAGGTGGAAATGCTTTGCAAAAGCATGCTGGGGGTCGTGGTAGGAACACAACAACTTTAGAGGGTCGCTATGTAGCAGCCTTAGTGGCAAAAAGGAGCAGAAATTTTAACTCCTGGCCAGATTGCTGCAAACCTTGCAACCGCTACCGGTACGCATGTTTCTGCAAGAGCCATCTCATGGTGATTAAATCAAGTTGGTTTGTATGCACGGAAGCCTGTTCATTGCATCCCGCTTCAACCACGCCATCTTTGTGAGAGATTATGCTGATATAAGGAACATGTTGGTTGGGATATCCAAAATTGGTCTAGAGTGATGTTCTCAGACGAATCTAGTTTCAGTGTGACAAGCGATTCTGCCCACCGATTACTGTGGAGAGAACGTAGAACACGTTATGCACAACAGTTTGTAAGTGAACTTGATCGGTACGGCCCAGGCGTGATGTGTAGGCAGACATCATACACAATCACAGAACACCACTTCACATCTTTGAGCGAGGAAGCATTACATCGCAACGGTTTTGTAGAGATGTTATTCTGGATCATGTTCGTCTTTTTAGGGGTGCTGTAGGTCCAGACGTTTCGTTTATGGACAATATTGCCCGGCTAAACAGAAGCGTTGAGGTATCGAACACACTGCAAAGTGAAAATATTGTCCGTATTTAATGGTCTTCTTACTTTTCCGACCTAAATCCCATTGAAAATGCCTAGGATGCTCTTGGCAGACGTGTCTCACAAAGAACCATCCATCCGCGAAAAGTGCAAGAGCTCAAAATCGCCTTGAGAGAGGAGGGGGACAATATCCCCCAAGAACTCCGATAGTTTAGTGGAGAGCATGGAGAACAGAAGCAAAGTGTGCATTAGTGTCCGTGGTCATCACACATCTTACTAAGGTACTTATGTCTGCATTATTCTTACCTGAAGATCAATTTTTGTGGGGCTGTTTGGATATCATCCAAGGAACATCTTTTTTTTATTTTTAAGTTTTTAATTCTTCGATATGTCGATATCAGCACCATTTTGCACTATAATAAATGCCCATTCTCCCTAGTAAATATGTACTTAGATTCATTTCTTCAATCATTGTCTGTACTTAATTATTCCGGAAAACTTAACT
>JAPMOR010121932.1:0-30499 GCA_026543865.1 Argiope aurantia | reverse complement strand
TATATATATATATATATATATATATATATATATATATATATATATATCCTACAGTGTCTTTACATTTACTATCAAATCCATGTCTAAAGCCTAAGATTTTGTAAAGTTTTTTGTATTTAACTGCACCCATTATTTTGAAATGAAATAAAATGAGCTTATATAAGGGATTATAATAGACTGCCCATGTCTTAGAAAGAGGAAGGGAAGAGATGAAAATATAATGCCTCAATTGATTTTTAAAGGTAAAGGTATAGCATGGAGAATCCCCATGTAGCATCAGGATTTCATTAGTACTTAGCGATTAAATAGTGTATTCAATGTGATATAGCAAAAAAGAAAAAAGAAAAAAAAAGTAGTATATCTTATAGAAGTTTTAATAAGAGATAGATATTTTTTTAGTTACTTTTAGAATGAAATTTAGGCTACTTTTAATTTTATTTGCTTATTTTATTTTTCTGTTATTTTTCAGGAAAGAAGCAAGGGCTTGAGGAATCTGAAATGCCTTCGAAAACTACTCCTTTAAGAGCTTTGTCTGCACAACGTCACAATACTCTTCCATCGTTTAATGTTAGGTATTCTGCTGCCCAGAGAAGATCATCTTCACATTTTTCTCAAGAGGTATTTCAATTTCATAATAAAGATTTAAAAATAATCTTAATCTTTTTCGTAGCACTGTGATAAATAATAGTAGGAAATTTGCAATGTAATAAATAAGAGTAGAAAAAGAATATTTTTTTATTTTTTCTTAATTAATTATATAATTAGTTTTTTTAAGAAAAACTTTAATGTATTGAAAAAAATTGTATACTCTTATTGTAATTTTTGTAATATTTTAAAAGAAATATAGGAAATTATTACAATTATTTTTTTATGGTAAGACACTGTAGTTTAATTATGTGGTTTTAATTGAATAGATATTTTGTGGAATTTGAATTAACACAAATTGCAATAATTTGCAAAAATATTATTTATTTACAGTAGAATAAAATATGCCAGTTTTTTTGATAAGCTAATTAATTATATCATTGTTTATATTTCAGAATCGAGTTTTAAACATGGCTGTTGACAAAGCTAATCCTGAGAATGTTCTGTAAGTTTTTGGCATTTTTTTATTTTGTGTTTATTGTTTGGTTGAATTAAATATTTTTACCAACTTAAAAAGCAGAGTGCATAAAATTTTTTAGATAGATCTCAAGAAAAACTTCATATGTATGGGATCTGTGAAAATTAATGTTTAATTAATATTATATAGTTCCTTTTATGTGATTCATATAGACTGGAAAATAGAAATGTTAAACCACCCTGTTCACATGATTCAGTAAAAATGTAAAAGTAAATATTATGAGTCAATGCTAAAATCTTTATCTCTAATAATAGTGTGTGTGTGTCTTTGATGGTGCTTTGTCGGCTAGACCATTTGACCTACAGCTACCAAATTTGAGTCAATCTGCCTTGGAAGGGTGGAATGTGCGCCTTGGAACAATTTTTCTTTGAAATTTTTATTAGAATTATAATTTAAGATTTATATCATTTCATTAAATATTTAATTGTAGGATTTTCTTTTATTATTAAAAGCCATAGAAGAAGAATTCTGTTTAATATCTGTGTAGTTTACAAGATGAACGAAAAAGTGAAGTTAAAATACTCGAAAGATTAGAAGATAGATGAACTGGACTTTTTTTTAATAGCATTATGATGAATTGATCTTTATAAGAAAAGTTCATATACTCAATGAACTCATATATATAAGATAATTAAAATAGCATGGCTTTAATATCACAACTTGATGAAATTATGCATATTCCATCTAAATTATTTAACTGAAATTCAATATTCCCAATAAAACAACTAAATGCCAAAGACAACTAATTGTTAAAATATGTGTTTATCTGTCCATTGACTCTCTACTGGCCAGATTGTTTGATTTGGGGCTACTAAATTTGTCTTGAATGTACTTTTGGAAGAATGGTAATAAAACATTAGATTTGGGGGAGGGGTTGAAAGTTTTAATTAAAATATTAATAATTGAGCTTATAGTTTTTTTCCCACTTATGCTATTAAAGAATTTAAGTGCTTTAGTTTCCAAAATTATTGGTGTTTCTTCCAACATCTTTTTGTTATCAATAGTGCCCATGCATAGCACATGGTTTTACCTAGTTACTTTCTAAATCTATTTTTCTAAGTTATCTATTTACCTAGTTATTTAAATCTATTTTCTTCAAATTTCAGCATAAATTTTATTAAAAAAATGTAATATTTGTAGCATTTTATAACATTTTTACTTTCTCTTACATGGAGTATACAAAAGGACAGTGTTATAATCAACAAAAAGTTTGTACTCAAAATTTTGACAAATCTTTGCATTTCAGACCACCCTAATTCTAAAAAACACATTTTTGGAATTATATGAACATGATAATTTAAAAGGGCTTTGAGCTAGATGGATGGAATTTAATATATGGACCTTGCACCAAATGTGTATATTTTTATCAAATTTTCAATGAAATCCACACAAAGGAAGTCTGCTGTCTGAGTACTAGTGAATAACTCATTACAAAGCATAATGAGCTCAATAAATAAAATTTGGTGTGCTGATTTATTATCTAAAATAGAGATCTGTATCAAATTTGGGATTAAATCCATCGAGGAGTGAATCGGCTGTTGACCAATACTTTTACATGCATGTAAATGTGATAATTCAAAAAAGTAACAATGTAGGTAGTTGAAATTTAATTCACTATTTGAACATCTAAAGTGCATTTTCTTATCAAATTTCAAACCAAATCAGCTTTAGGGTTAACCATCTCTTATTCTGTATTTTTGATTACATGTAAATCTAATAATTCGCAAATGCAGTGATTCCAATAAATGAAATCTGGTATATGATCTTTTGACTATAATTTTTGTGTTGTCACATATGCATATTTGATTAAATGAGTGAGGTGAGGCATAAATGCATATTTGATTTTCTGGTGCTTGTGTATTACATGGTCCTTTCACATTAAAGTGACCACCTGTCAAAATCCAGAATAACCACCTTTTGCACAGCAGACAGCTGCGAGATGTGCAGGAAGAAATTGAATTAGGTTCCTGAAGGTGTTCACGGGGATGTTGGCCATGCCAACTCCAGTGTCGTGGCCACCTGCGCTCGGTTACACCTATGAGGGTCCATGGTGCGAACAATCCGATCGAAGTGGTCTCACAGATTCTCGATTGAGTTCAAGTCCAGGGAATTTGCTGGCCAAAGAAGTACGGTGAACTCATCCTGGTACTCTTCGAACCACGAACGTACACTGCGAGCTTTATGACACGTCGCATTGTCCTGCTGGTAGATGTCATCATCCTGAAGAAAAACAAATTCTCATGTAGGGATGAACTTGGTCCACAAGGATAGATGCATACTTGTGTTGATCCATCGTACCTTTCACAATGATGAATGCACCCAGCGAATACCACGAAAACATTCCCCAGATCATAATGCCCCCTCCTCCAGCTTGGACTCTTCCGGTAATTGTTGCAGGGTGTTTGCTTTCAGACGTTTCACGCCGTATATGCCAACATCCATCTGTCCGATGAAGCATAAAACGTGATTCATCGGGAAAAGACACTTGTCACCACTCACTTAAGATCCAGTTGTGGTACTGGTGTGCAAATTCCAGCCTTCGTCGCCGATGAATAGCAGTCAGTATAGATGCATTAACCAGGCGTCTGCTGCGGAGGTTTATATGCAGCAATGTTCGCTGAACCGTCGTTGTGGAGACACTGTTGGTAGCCATTTGGTTCATCTGGGCGTTCAGTTGCTCAACGGTTGTATGTCTATTAGCCCAAACGCATCTCTGCAGCCGTCGTTCACCTCTGCCATCTATGGCCCTTGTTGCACCACATTCGCTACATTGCTGATTTTGGATAGTGCCATTTTGCCATGCACGATATACTTTTACCACGGCGGCCTACGAACAGTTTACAAAATTAGTCGTTTCGGAAATGCTTCCACCCTTGGTCCGAAAGCCAATGATAATGCCCCTTTTGGACGTCGGATAAATCGTTCCGTTTCTGCATGCCTGCAAAAACTGAAATGTTTTCTGAATGCCTACAACACACTTTATATATTCATCAAATTCGCTGATAACATCTGCGATTTTTTTTATTTAACGTTGGCGTCTAAAGTAGACGGTGGTCACATTATTATGACTGGACTGTGTAACTGCATGCTATTGATTAATTATAAAAAAATAGCCAAAGATTGCACTTAAACTCAAGGGGGGAAAATGTTATTTTGTAATTCTGGTTTTAAAAAATTCTTGAAAAACTGCACATAAAACTTTTTTTTCTTTCTTTCTTTTTTTTACTGCATTATGAAGCACACAACTTTTGTATGTGTGGGGACTCTGAACATAAAAATTTGGTTATTCCTGGTGTTCCCAACCTTGCTCAAGGCTCACAATTTTATAAGCAGGGGGAGGGGAATAAATCTTCATTAGAGAGAATGCAAGAAACATTTGGGGAGATCACTCCTGCTGCTTTTATATTTACAAGATCAGTTATCAAACTGAAAATCACACTAAACACATGAATATTATTTTCAACAAAATCTCTTATACATTGTAGTGTTTAATTTTGCCATTATTGACAATATAAAGAGAAATTTTTAAAGCAATATTTCCATGCTTTCATTCCCTATCAGTACTGCTGCTCTAATGGTTGATGTTAAATTGTATAGATTATATCTTTTTTTTAACTATACTAAAATAATTTAAATAATAAATAAATTCAAAATAAGATATTAAAATAATTAAACTAAACGAGAGTATTTCAATTAGCGTAAACTTGCAATGGACCAATATTTCCTTTATCTTCTTAGTATCTTGTTTTAGATAACTCTATGGCTAGAGATCATCCTAACAATATTGATGTAAAGTGATTAAATGTAAAGTGTTTGAATTTCTTATGGATTATTGTTAATGCTGTTTAATTTAGAAGCTGTTGTACTACAAAGCCAATTTGCTATATTTAATTGCTAATGGATTAAAATGATAATTATAAATTTAAGATTCAGCTATCATGATTTTCTTTTTATAATGAACTAAATAAATCGTTATAAAAATATTTTAATGCACTAAAGCTTAAGAAATACATCTTTGTTATATATTTCAACCTTCATATGAAAACTTATCAGATTTTATCAGTTATTACAATTTTGGAACAAAACAAAGAAATATGAAAGTAATTTACTAATTTATTTAGTAATTGTCTTGTAGAGAAATTCAAATATTTTTAATAATTTTTTTTTGCACACACAACTTTTACAGTTTAAATTTATCCATTTCTTCTATTATTTTTCAAAAAAGGAGCATAATTTTTTTCAAATTAAACTTTCATAAGCAATGATCAAAAATAAACATAATGTTTAAGCGAATGAAGATAGTTAAAAATGTGAATGTTTTCACTTCGATATTTCTGTAAAGGTTGCTTTCTTACACGGCTACTACATGCGCCATGAAGCAGTCTGATTTAGCTGCAGTGTCTTGAATCAAGATGGTCGTTTACAGTTTGAGAATCATATTCATTCACCAAATAAAATTATTTCATTAATAAAGTTTGAAATTATTTTGGTAGAATCCGGGAATCGCTTATTCTATAAGGATATTATGTATGCTGTGCGTTTTCTAATGAAAGAAGAAGACTGGCAATTGTCCGTTCTGATTGATTTTTCCATTGACAGCATTTGCATGTATATGTTAAAGGAGTGATTGGAGTGAATAAAGGAGTTATCGATTATTTAAAGAAATGCTGTGTTTTCTAGCCTAGTTTCTTGAGATCTTGATGCATTTTTCATGAAGCACATTAATTTAACTGTTCTAAGTCTTTCAAGTTCTTTGGACTCATCAGAACAAACCGAGCATGTGGCATCAACCATTCAATTCACTTTTTAAAAAAAGCTTGAAAAAGTAATATTATCATAATGATTGATAATAAATCACGGTTCATCGACTTTTGCTGTTACATTTTTTCTTGTATTTCATGGTTTCTGTGACTATGTAACTGAGATTGATCAATCATTCTCAAAAGTTGTTAATAAATATTGGAACAGTACAGCCAGGAAAGTTTCGCTAGTTTAGCTTTCCTCTGAATGGAGAATAATCAATCCCAAGCAGTTAACATTATCAAAATAAGTAATTAATTAATAAGCTTCCTTAAAAGTTAAAAGGTGGAATTTGGTATATTTGTAAATACCAAATACAAATATGTTACCAATATGTGTTTTCTCTAGAGAGTTCTTTGTTGTTTGCAAGAGTCCATTGTCATCGAGTGTAGTTTGTTCCTTCTTTCTACATGGGGTTGCTCTTCGGCGGCCTCATCAAGTTTCCCATATGCCCTCTGGCTAGGTCGGGGTATCGCACAGTTATCCAAATATAAAATTAAGGTACATTGAATAATTTTCTAATAAGCATTTTACTTTAATTATTATTATGTTTCATATTGCACTCTATATGACATCAGCTAGTTTTGGACATCGTGTTCTTTCTTATCTAACTAGGTTAAAGAAAGAAACGGATATGAAATGTAGAAGCACAATAAAAAAATAATAGTAAAAATTATCAAAAAAATTCATTTTGCTATAATAGTGCATAAAATTATTTTGATTATTAAGAAAATAATAAATTAAAACTGACAATCTTAAATCACCTTGAATGGTCCCCTTAAAACTGTCTCGCATATTCTCTAATGGAGGTACTATTATCTTTTTACTCACATAAAACTGTGAGTTTTGAGAACGATTTCAGAATTCTATACGTGAGAATTTTATGCTTCCTAGTATTTCTAAAAATAAAAATAAAATAAAATCCTTGAATGTGAATTTTGAGTACATTTTTTTTTCAGTCGATTGAAAGCAAAATTTGAAACAGAATTTCAAAGTTAATAATTACCAGGTTTCATTTATCCAAGTCGTTGCGTTTATATGCATGCGGAAATATAGACCGACAGACTGTCAACCCAAAGACAAATTGGTTCAAAATTTGATACAGATTCATACTTTAGATTATTATATGTTTCAAATTTTGTTTGTCTAGTTCTTTAAATTTTATAATTATTGTGTGCACCTATGTTCTTACAACCAGATAGATCAGATCAAATTCCGTTCAAAATTTAATAGAAATTTACAATTTTGATATTGAAACAACTTATTAAATTTCCTCCCTCTGTTCAAAACGTTTTTCAGTTATCGTATTCACTGGCAAACAGATATAATTCCAAAATTGTGTTTTTTGAACACAGGGAGTTTTGAAATATGGGGATTCTTGAAAATAGAGTTCGAGTTTCTTGACGATTATTGTACTTTTTCTTTTGTATTCTTCATATGCGAAAAATAGTTTAAGCTGGGAGAAACAATAAAAATGGAGCCTTATTATATTCTGGTTCTGTTGCTCCGAAATTTCCGAATTTATACTTCTGAATCTGATAATACCTACACTTAGCATTTTGCACTTCGTTTTGAATTAAGTACATTTTTTCTTTGTATTATGTCCTATTTGCTCAAATAAATTTTATCGTATTGAATCATTTATTTAAAGGAGCAATAAGAAGCAACATTTCCTGCTTCTGTAACAACAGTATTGCGAGTGATCCCAGATTTCCACCTATTGTCTCAGAAATGCCTGCTTGGTGTTTTGTTGTACCTTTTGTATCTATTACCTATTGAAGACTCAGGAGACTTGAAAAAACTTTCCCATGCTTATTTGGTTGAATGAATTATCATCTAAATATTCACTAATATCAGTATTGAATAAAATTTGGTAATTCTTGTTGGCAGTCAGACATTAAAGTTGACAAATTTGGCATCTCAAATGCTGATGAGTATCTTGAATTTATTTTTCGAAATCGTATAAAAATTTTTTTAGTAATAAACAAGATTTTGAAGTTTTCTGTGCCTTTTTCGAAAACATTATTATTAAAATATGATTTTTAGATTTTTACTCCATCTTAAAATTAAAAAAAAAAATCGAAAGAAATCAGTTTGTTTATTGAGTTAATTTTCTTCTAAATTAAAACAACAACAACAACAACATTATTTTTAAATAAAATTCGTTACATAATTTTTTAATGTCTTTTTATGCTTTAGATCGATGGAATTCTAAGAGATTCTCACAAACCGAATCAAAGTTTTTAATATCATTTTTTACTGCTAAAATAATGGGAATGGGGAAATTGCTTTTTTCAGGCATTCATTCCAAAAAAAAAGTTTTCAATTTTATTTTTTATTTTGTAATTGTTATAGTCAATAAACTATACGCTTTTTAAATATTAATTTTTAAATTCCTCGTATACTAAGTATAGAAAAGAAATGCGTTCAAAAATGTCTTTCTCTAAATCTGGGAAAGAAATCTGGTTCGTTGAATCTGCAAGAAACACGTGTATAGATTTTAAGAGAAAAATATTCAAATTAGGTTGTAAAACCAATCATTTTTAAAAGGTAAAAAAATAAGGATGAGGTACTTTATGAAGGATGTCTTTTAGAATAATGCTAAATCTGAGAGGGGAAAAAAAACGTGAATGGTTTTTAAAAGGAAACTTTCAAATTAGATTGTAAAGCCAGTCATTTTTAAAGAGACAAAAAGATGAGGATAAAGTACCTTATGAAGGAAATCTTTTAAAAGAATGGAAATCTGGAAGATTCATAGCAACGGATATATTAAGAATTAAAATACGGGCATTCTATTAAAACATAGCTTTCCAATTTTTAAGCAAAATCACGAAATGAATTAGATGAATATTTCTTTTATAATCATTACATTCTAACATTTGGACAAAATATGTCTCGGAAAAGTCTGTTTGCCTTTCATTTACATGCGATTTTCAAAAAAAGCAACGATCTAGTTGGACGAAATTTGACTTATAATTTTACCAGTAGGATTTTGGATCTTCCTTGCACTCAGAGTAACTTCTGGGATTTGTTAAATCGAAGCCCGAATGTTTGATATGGGCTATATAGAAGAACTGAAAGAAAAGTACTCTCACTTGCTGATTTCTTTTTTATCATTTTTATTTTTTGTCTAAATTTGTCCCAAATTTGTTTTTTTTATTAACTTTACTTAACTGTTCTGAATAAATTTCAGCTTATACTATCTTTAGATTTGTCAATTTCATCATAATTAAGAACAACTGTGAAATATTTGTACCGCTTGTTTCAATAGTTTAAGGTAGTTTAAAAGAATTACATTGAAAAGTTTATTTTTTTAAACCAAAATATAAATTTTTTTTATTCAATATTCTTTTTCTACAAAAAAAAAAAAAACTTTTGATACTTTTGAATTTAACTTTTATGTTTTCTTAATACATTTTTATGCAATCTGAAATCAATTTTTCCTTTCTCAAATTCTAAATTTTGATAGAATTTTTTTATGAAAAATATCTTCGCAAGTGAAAATGAGTTATTGAATATGATATTCCCGCAAAAAATATCAATATTTGTTTCTCGTAACCTTAAGAATAAGAAACCAACATTTCTTTTACCGTTCCCATTCTCTGTGAAAAAAATTAAAAATTAAAGATTTATGGGTCAATTGAAAGTCCTATTCCGTACTTCTTCATTCCAGTTGCTCGAGCTATACGTGCCACAACCGTCTCTGTGAAATAATCTTCTGGTGAGAATCCATGTAATCATATAGGATAATCCCAAAAGTAGGCCATCATCGATTCCCTTGTGACAGTTACATTAAGTCCATCGCCGTAGAGTAATGACTCTTCAGTCTGGTGGGAGTTTTGAATTACCTTCAGCTTTTGCAGTTTCTCCGTTGACTGAAAGAAAGTGATCACTTCCGGGGGAAAAAAAGAAAATTAATATTTTATGCTTATCTTTTGTAAAAGTTGGATCTTCTTCAAAGTGAAAACTGCTAATTTAGATATTCGGTGTGTGTTTTACAGAACTTTGGACACTCTGTGTGGATTTTAAAATGTATTCATTTTTCTTTCTCGTGTATTCTGAGACGATAGACTTTTTTTGATACTTAGAAAAGGTATTATAATCATCAAAAATTTAGCCTTCAAATTTTTAAGAATATCAAAGTTTTGAACATTCTTTAATCCAAAAAAGAGAGAAAGAAAGAGATCTGTAGAATTTTGTCAGAGTTTGTTTAAAGACAGTGAAGATGATTAGATAGATGGAAATTTTGCATGTGGTTCTTACAGACAAAGTGTTAATCTTTTGTCGGGAAGATGTACATTCTTTTCATTATAATAAAAAAAAGTATTGAAAAAAGATCGACAAAATTTTTTTCATTTAAGTGAAGCCGTTTCTAAAGATTTTCATTATTTGTCTGTTTTTCTCTATTCATGTTCATAGAAAATATGAACATTTTCAGCTGTATTACCTGTCCATTTGTACTTGCCACTTTTTTGAATGCAAATATTAAATATTCTATTTACATTATTTTTTTAAATGGATATTTAAAAGTATATTCAAATTAAAGAAAAAACATTCTGGCCTTCAAATAAGCGTCATTACTATTTTTGAAATATGATGTTGTTTCTAAACTATGATAACTTTCTAGACAACCAACTATATTTTAATAGCAACATGCAAAAATCGTTCGAAATTCTCTACGTAAACTTAGCGTACTGAATTTGGAATACCAAATTTGGTTCATCATGACTTTTTAAATAGTAGAGATTCACTTAAAAAAGTTTTTCAAAAATAATTAAAAATTAATCGAAATATTATAGTTTTTGATGAAATTAAATTTGTGGACCATATTTTTTTTTATCTCTTTCTCTTTTTTTTTGTAGTTTTTGTTTTTATTATATTCGGATAGATTTCCTTTAAATGGATTTCCTTCAAAATAGAAAATCTACTAATTTGATTTAAAGATCAAGGAAGCGTGGAGATTCTTCAAAATCTCGAGTTTAATATTTTTGACGATTACAATACGTTCTTTTAGTATACATCGCATACGAAAAAGTTAAAATTAAAGCGTTAAATTTTACAAAATGTATTTAATTTACATTATTAATTCATTCGTTGATATTTTTTCCTTTTTTACGTCAGTGCTTTTTGTTGAGGATTTTCCTAATTTGGTTTGTTCTTTGGTTAATTGCAGATTTTATTTCACGTACTTTTTACTACTTATCTGAAGGGTGAAAAAAATATATTCTAAAAATTTATATTTTGAAAATTTATTTAAAGATCAAGAAATCTGTTTTAAAATATTAGTATTCTATGATGTTTCGGATTAGGGTTTCTAATCTCCTTTAAATTCTTTTTCTGAAGAAGATTTGAATTTCTTTCTATAAAGATTTAATTTTTTTATTCGCTGAAAGCGTATGGAAAATTGAATATGCGTATTCTATAATTATAGTGCATAGTATTTTCATATTGAAATTTTCCCATATCCGTGCAATTTCTCTGGACGACACCTGCCAGAGAAACATGTCTGTCCAAACATCAGTTTTATTTTATTTTTATTATTTTAATTTCGAAATAAACTTATTCTAATTTTTGTATAATTGACTCTTTTAAATATTGAGCTAAAATCCATATATAAGCATAAAACAAATTTGAGTAATTTATTTGGTTCCTATCAAAATGTTTTAATAGTGTTTCAGTTCTCCATGTAAAAATTTAGACTTAAAAAATATAGAAAAAAATATTTTGAATAATAAAATTTAAATAGTTAGTCTAGATTTTGGCATGCTGTTGAAATATTTGGGATTTATATCTAAAGCAAAAATGCACGATCGTTTTCTGATACTTCACTCTACCATCGAAGCTTTAAATAAGAATACTAGAAAAAATAAAAAATAAATAAAAATAAATACAAGTTTTAAAAATGAGAATGAATTGAGCATACTGAAGGTTCGAGACTTCTAAAGTTTTTTTTTTTCTTTTTTTTTGTATGTTTCTGAGAAAATTAGCTTTACTATTCTAGCGTTTTTAAATTTTACGTAAAGCGAATCGTGTGATTTTAGCAATGCCTATTTATATCATGTATTCCTATGCCTAATTATATTATTCACTAGCTGGTAGCCGGCACGTTGCTGCCGCAGAAGAAATAAGTTTGGAAATATCGTTTGAAATTTGAAATGGCTATCTTGTTTAATTTGGAATGATATTTATTTTCTTTTTTCGACAATAAATACATTTATTTAAATTGAATGATATATAAAGGAGAAGTATAAATAATATTTATTCTATTTTTTGACTTTATTACTCAAGTATACTTTAGGGTAGACAATATTTTTGC
The DNA here is from genome assembly GCA_026543865.1 of Argiope aurantia. Taxonomy (NCBI): domain Eukaryota; kingdom Metazoa; phylum Arthropoda; class Arachnida; order Araneae; family Araneidae; genus Argiope; species Argiope aurantia. Next base: position 18,260 of record JAPMOR010121932.1, on the reverse strand, counting down.
TTTTCCGTCTTCAGCAAAAACAAATAAATTTCTTGGATGCCACTTGTGAGCATCCAATATACCACTGGACCATGTGAAAAACATGGATTCCCTCGGTTCAAAGCAATAAATTGACAAAATTTTATCGCCATCGGATGAACAGTACGACAGCGCATAAAATACAAACACAAATTCATTTTTGTATATTAATCATGAGTTGTGAAAACGAAATGGCCGGATTTAGAAATTGCAACAAAGACACAACTTTATTTGCAACTGCATGAAACAAATATAAAATGAAAGCATATTATTTCCATTTTTGATGAGAGCTCAGAAATAGCGTGTAATAAAATGTCTAGGAGTTTGAACATGAAATATCCAACAAAGGCTCTTTCTACTTTCTCGTTTACGAAGTATAAAGGAAGTATTGTAATCGTCGAAAAATTCGAATTCTAGATTTTGATGAATCTACATATTTCGGATCTCCCTGAGTCCGAATATGCATTTTTGGCATTATATCTGTCTATCTATGAACATGATAGCTGAAAAACGCTTTAAACTCGACGGCTGTGATTTAGTAAATTGTACTAATATCAAATTTGTAGATTTCTTCGAAATTTTTGAAGTAAATTTAAATAGATGTCTGGCTGGCTGTTCGAATACAAGTCAACTCGATGCGAAGAGCTACATAAATAAAATTTGGTACACAGGTCTAGCATTTAAAGCATTGATGCTTATCAAATTTTCAACCAAATCTGTTAAAAGCTGGATAGTCTGTATTTTCACATGCAATGACGTTCGGTATATGATCTTGTGACTTTAATTGTAGATTACAATCACAAGATCATATAATACAGTATGTATCTACAATTACATACTGTAATTGTAGATTACAGTCACAAGACAGTTGTTTCAGATTTTTGTGTCAGTCGACTAGCAAAATGACGTCCAAAATACATGTTGCCACAATAGATTCAATAGAAAGACTAGATTCAAGTTAAAGATCTATGTTTTGTAAATATCACTCATCAGTGCCTTTCAAAGTACTCGCGGCCCTCTTCAAGGACCCCAAATGTATGCATAGGAAGAGGATTGAGACATTTATTAGGGAATATTCAAGAAAGTTTTGGGGAGACTACTCCCGCTGGTCTTTCTATACTATGCTGTTTTTCTCCCCCCCCCCCACTTTGCCGTACACAAAGAGAAAGTATTATAAAAAAACTTATCTGTGAGATATTAATAAATCTTCATATGTATGTAAAGACAATACCTGAATAACGAGTAAAACAAAGAAATTTTGTGTGAATTTATGTTTTATGTTAAGACCAAATCGGTCAACAGAAAACTGTAATGTTTCAAAATTAATTTTCTATTCTATTCGCTTTTGGACAACTAAGCTGAACAAGAAAAACATGTAGAAGTTCGCGAAATATTTAAAGGAAAATTACAGCCGATTTTTAAAAAAATAATTTTTACTTTTATCTATATCTTTTTTAAAAATATTCTCTATTTTCTCAAAGCTATTTTCTCATTATACCATTTGGTAGAAGGAACTGGTTCCTAATTGTGCAAGATTTTAAATGCGGGCTGCGGAACCATATAAATTATCTCAATTTTTTTTTTAAACAGCCATCAGTGACATTCCACGATTCTACCTTTTCATTTATTACAAAATATATACTATTATCTAAAGAAATGCCAACGTTCTACTTTTTTGGCTGTACTTCTATCATTTTTCTACGTTCTTACATTTTTTTTATTGTTGCAAAAGTATTTTATAGAAGTATGGTTCTCTATAAGTGAGTATAAGTTTTTAAGTAAGTCTTAAGTGGATATTTAATACTTTCTATAAAATAATTATGCTTTTCTTTCGCAAGCAAAAATAAAATTATAAAACGTAATGAAATTGTTTCTGGCAACTCGTATCTGATTGTAGGGCCATTAAAAACTAACCGGTCGTTGTTTAAATTAATTTATACTTATTCATGGTGGGGGGGGGGTGCATTTGGGTGGTGGTATTGGTCGTATAATATCAGACTGCAATAATACCAATTTCGAAACCGTTTTCTTTGAAAGTGTATTTTATATGTGGACCTGGTGCACGCCAGTCTGCCATCGAAAGCAAATCGTGTTGTTGGTGTGGTGTGTAAATTTGAAGATTGCAATATCTTTTCAGTTGTCGTCCTCGTTTTCTGACTATCTTTTAATATTAGATCTGTTCAAAATTGCTATCTTATAACTTCGATATCGATTAACCGCATTCCACAAATTTTGTAACATTTTTTTTATTTACCGGCGTGTTTTGTTTCACTTATATTTTGCCCTATTATTATAATATTACGATCTTAAGTATCTGTTATTTTTCTTATAAAGATGTAACTATATGACTTGACATGAAATATTAAAATACAATTAGAACAAAAGCGAAGCAATCTCCTCATGAGCCAATGAGAAATAAATAAATGCTATTAATAATATGGAAATTGGTAAGTGAAACTAATTTCTTGTTCCAAAACTTTCTTTTATTCATTTACACTAAAGAGCCCTTAAGTAAAGCCATAAATAAGTATTGTCCCTAAAAATACGTTAATTTATCGTTCCATCTTTCTATATAATTTTATTTTTCGACGCTCCTTGTCACATCTAAGAGGAACACGAAAGAAGAATTTGTTTGTCTTCAGTCGCCCATTGATCGGTTTTCTTTCTTTTGATGAAAAGATGTCCCGAAGTATAAAGCATCAGCAGAAGAGGGGAAGTAGGTCGCGAGGGGTACTAAGTTTTCTTACATGACATAAACTGTGATGTGTTTCGAAAGGTTCCCCTTTTTTGTTGACCATTCCGGCTACCATGGAAATGACTATCGGTTGAACAATCGGTTGCTTACCGTCATATTCCTCCGGCGCCTCGTTTGAAGACCCGATCACGCCAAAAGCTCGTTTTCTGCGGAGTTTGGCTTCAGATGTCGCTATTCGCTTTGACGGATAGTTTCAAAAATGTGATCCATTTTTGAAAACTCTTTTTGGCAGTTTCAGTTTAAGATAAGTTTCTTGGATTAAGTTTGTTTCTATGATAGATAAAGTGTTTGTTGTTGGCTAATAATTTTGGGATTGTATTTCATTGGAATATTTTTTTTATATATATATTCCATATTCTCGCGCGATTTTAGGTTTGGCAAAGGGGACTTTGTGAAACTTATTATTTCGTGCTTACTGGTCCATGTATTATAAATGATGTCAAACTAGTCCGCTGGCATGGTTTTCTTAGTCGGTATGAGTATTGGCCGTTGTTTGCAGCTGACAAGTGGTTATTCTTTTGTTCCACGTGCGTTTAGATCGCACTATTACAATTAATGTATACGAATCGTTTAGCGATAAATTATAAGAAGATTTATACATTTTCAAAGTATTCCAAATAATTATAAGATTTGTAAATTCAAGTTCCATTGTATTTATCCTAGTTTCAAAAAAAATATATATTTCCATTTTTATTTTTATGGAACATTTGTTAATAATATTTATTTAACGGATTTTCTACATGTAAAACATTTGTTATTTCATGTAGATTTATTCTGACATTGGACAAAGTTTGTGATTCTTTTTTTATTTCTTTTGTCATTTGGCAACATTTAAAATTCCCTTTGTCTACGCTAAACGGAACTGCCAAACGATTGCCTACCTTCGAATTTGACGAACTTTAGTCACGTAATCGTCTAGCCGGTGAAAATTTTTTGAAAATTCGCTTTGCCTGTTTATAAACATTTTTAGCTGCCAGGAAAGAAAAAAAAAGAAAGAAAGAAAAGAAAAGGTACTAATGTCTTTTCCTAGTAAAATCGAGCGGTCATTCACAAGTTCGGCGGATTTCACCTGCCATTCGCCAAGAGAATCCGAACAAAGGCGGAAGTGGAATATGAATTTCCGCGCTCATCCATAGGAAATGAGTTGAGAATTCTTATGAAGTGCTGTTTCTCCCTGGGGTAAGTGGCATGCTATTTTTTACTGTCAAATTAAATATTCGCTTTGCATAGGCCGGTGAAATTTAATCAAGCTAATGTTGGATTTGAAATGAAGTTCCTCTTCCTTTATTTATGTTGGATGCTGGTGCGGATGTTAACTGAGCTTTAGGTGCTATTAACTCAGTTTAATACTTAAGATTTTACTTGACTATACCCTGAGTGACCTGGGATATACTTCTTTAAATTATTTTAATATAATAAAATAAATATATAGTTTCGCCTTAAAAAGGGTCTTTTTTATGACTGAAATTGAGTTTAAAAGAATATTGTCTTTGTCGAACTCAATGTTCAAGTCGAATTTCACTATGCATGTGAATAGTTTTTAAAAAGAAATTGAAATGACATCAAATATTATTTTACAGCAAAGTTTCTTTAGAAATACTTTGTTGGGACTATATTAAATATTATTTGGAATCCCCTTCCTTTTATTTTCACTTTATCTTTTTAGAAAATACATATTCATTTCATAAAAAATACTTTAATTCAAATTCCGATATATATATTCCTTTTTATGAATCTTATAAAGAAAGAAATGAATGTTTTAAAATGAAAAAAAAAAACCATTAGGCATATTCCTATTACTTATGTGATCAATTTCCTGTCGTTCTTGTCTTTTCAACTGGAATTTTTTTTTCTTATCTTAAAACTTTAAAAACTACAGAACGAAAATCCCTCAGATTTTCCAAGTACAGTTTCTTATTTTAACTGTAGTTTGTCTGTTGCCAGAACTCAATAGATTCATTTAGAATTTTTCTTAAATGTTTTAAGTACTCATTCAGAAAAACTCATTTATCAATCCTTATAATAAAGCTTATGATTTATAAATGATATCTGGTTAGGTATTGTATATTTTCAATTAAAATCTAGATTGTTGAAATTAGATTTCCGAGAACAAAAATTATTTTATCGAAATGAAATAAGAACAATGTATAATACAATGTAATGCACATGGCATTTAATTAAATAACCTTGTGTAGTTATGATTCATTTGAAATTTGATAAGATTTGCATACGTTTGATACCTTTTCAATTAGATTTTCTTTAAAGAAAAAAAGAGGCAGTGGAAACGGTTTCAATTTTATTGTAACAACAAATGTACTATTAAAATTAAGCGAAAAATATTTCGAAAAATGTTAAATAAAAGATTGGCAAAATTTAGAACAAAAACTGATCGATAATTGAATTAATATTATTAAAAAAGCAATTTTGTGAATTTTAAAATAGAAAAAAATGTTTTTGTACAAGGATATTTTTGAAAGTTATCAATAAAAATCACTCAAATCTTGCTTAATTTTTAATTAATTAAAATTCTAAGTAAAATTTTTTATGAAACTCTTTGAAATGCACATTCTAATTCTGCAAAATTAATTTGTACCAAATTTGGTAATTTTATGTCAAACTGTCTGGTCTATAGAGCATCAACAGACAGTCATCGCCATTAGCGTCAAATAGATCGTATCGTGCATAAATTAGCATCAAATTGTGATATTCATTAAAACCATGCTAATTTAGAAATATTACATTTGTTTATTATGTGCTTGAAAATTCCTAGCTCAGAGGAGTCCAATATCATGAGGATGCTATTAAAAATATGCACGATAATACGATTAAAAACATAATGATACGGATAATCCGTCTTATCTTTCGCTGCACTGAGACTTCGGGACATATAGCTGATTACTGAACAAATGACTTTCAACAATGGACAAAGGTCCCACGATTAACTATTTGATGACACACTGAAAACGGTTTGAAATAGCAGCAATGAAATATATATTGTCAAATCATATATGAAAAAAAAATATCAAAAATTAAAAAAAAAGTTACGCAACAATCAAATTGCTTTCATTTAGCATATATATATATATATATATATATATATATATATATATTTTAAATTCAAAATTGGTGTGAAAATCAGTTTTGGTCAATGCTAGTTATGACTGAAAAGCTTCAAAATTTCCCTTAGTTTTTAATAAGTGAAAAAATTTTAAAACTCGCTCCAAAATACATTTTTTTCATAACATAAGTCTATTTGTGCCAAATTTGGTAGATCTAAGTATTGGCCTGTAGAGACCGATAGACTGACAAACAGACACACACAAATACAAGCGCAGTGAGGGGAGGGGGAATTCTTTTTTTTTAAAATTATTAGTAGAGATAATTGTTATATTTTAATCTAGCAAAGAAGACACAATGAAATAAATGCCGAAATAGCCTCTGCACGATTGTTTTAATGAACTCCCAAAATGCACCGCACTTATGTTAAGCTTCGTTATGTAATGTAAAAGAATCGCGTAGAGATTTTGAAATCATATTTTCACCTCATTGATCATTTCTTCTGAAACTTGATGGCTATCTGTAATCTCAATATAGCAACAACAAATTAAATTTAATTTATCTAGCTCAGCACAGTTTTTTAAAAAAATACTTTGACGGAAATTCCGTCAGATGGGTATAAAACTTGAAATCTAACAAATTCAATAACGAATAACAATAACATATTCCGCAAGAAAGTGAAAAAACAAAGCATAGCCGAAATGTATTCAAAGACTGTACTTGCAGAAATCGGCAATACACTAGCTGATAGCAAATCGCTAATTAAATAGCAGCACAGTACAATGCGCTCAGCGTAAAATAACTGCAAAGCTCATTTCAATGACCTTATTTCAAAGGGAGAATCCATAGGGTTGGCGTTCGTTTGTGCGCCTCCGCTTTTACAGCCTATGACAAGGTGTCGAAAGATTCAAAATGATCCTGCATATTGACCTTACAGAGATATCTTCAAAACCCCTGGATATTCAAGAACCATCATGTTCGTCTCTATGGCGATATCACAAGCTGCATCTTCTAGTCAAGCGATTTTCTTTCTGTTAAAGTGGTTAAAAGTACCAACAAAAATTTTTAGAGCAATAGCTATGGATTTTTGTTTTACAAAATTGGATATTATTTGTTTTACTCCAATTTCATCGTGAATAAAATTATATAAAAAGTTCGTTTTCTATATTATATTGGTAATACATTTGGCCTTATATAACGAACTTCAGTCTCCAAATCTGAGTGTCATTGATTCAGCATCCATATAGCATTGTCAGATAACTAAAGCTCTCTTTCTTACAATGAGACTAACTTCGGAAGAAAGCAATATTACAGATTCGTAATAATACACACTGACTGATAAAAATTTTACCCATCGACAGATTTAGAACAAGATTAAGTACAGATCTAGGATGAAGTTCATATATCATATTCTAAAGATCATCCTTCTAGCTTGTTGTATTTTTGATTTATCGCACTCACATACGAGAATAGAGAGATCAACTAGCAATTATCCTGTAACAGATTTTGTCCAAAATTTGTCACAGGCCATAACTTTGTTAATTAAAAAAACAGAAGTTAACCAATCAAACTGGTTGCGTTTTTAAATTATTCCGCTCACATGCACACGAATGATTGACAGCGAACTTACCTTTGAGGATCTGTTAGAAAATTTTATGTAGTTTACAATTTAAAACCACAAATCGAAATTTCTTTTTTCGTATTCGATGTGTTTGCGTGTTATTGAATGTAATAATACAGTATCAAAAATTGTTTTTCCAGACTCAAGGAGGTCTGAAACATAGAGTCATCAAAATCTCAAAATCCCCCCCCCCTTTTTTGTTGTTGATTACAATATTCTCCCTTTGTGTACTTCTTATACGAGAAACTAAAGATAATAATTCCTTATTTAGAATTTAATTTTTCTTTACAACATTTAGACGAAAATCGCACGTACCAGCCTGTTAATAATTTTTGTTTTTCTTTCCACTCTTTCTTTTCTTAAGCAGCTGCCAATCTTTAAAAAACTTTTATTTCTTCTTCATAAGGAAATATCAATTTTTCATTCTTCAGATTATGGTTCTCGGAATTTTCTGCATATTATTGTAACTATGAAATTGCTAAAACTGAATTTTAAGAATGCAGATATCTCTTATCTCATGATTAGAAAAAGGTGTTCGCATTCTTCGAGACAAACCGTTTAACTTAGAGCTACCAAATTTGGCTCATATTTGCTTTAGCGAGTGGAAATGCGCATGCAGATCGTTTTTTAAAAATTTAAATTAATTAAAGATTGAGATTTTAGAGGTTTTTTTTGCTATAATTCTTGAAAATATTAGAGCACAAAACAATATTTGCACCATTTTAAAATTTAAAAAAAAAATTGTTGCAAGCAAATTCCTGAATTTTAGCCATTAAAGAAAAATATTTTCTACATAATTTTCGACAAAAGATTTCATTGTTACTCTGAGATTCAAATCGTTTTTATTGCTTCATCAAATATTTAATCTAGTCCCTTTTTTTGTTATTGAAAGCTAAGGGATAAGAATTAAGTTTAATATTCATATACTTTACTTGACAGATAAGAAAGTAAAATTACAGAAACGGAAAAATTAAAAAATAGATGAAACGGAGATTATCTTTAAGAAAATCCAGAACTTCTTTGTTACTAGAAATAATAAAGTTATTTCTAATAATAAAGAAATAATAAAGTTATTTCTAGTAACAAAGAAGTTCTGGATTTTCTTAAAGATAACAACATTAATAAACTTAATACTTTTGATTTCGAAAATTTATACACTAATCTCTACCTCATAAAAAATTAATAAAAGTCTGCACTTTTATCTATGACGAATATTTAAATGAAAATATCATTCCTAAAAATAACTGGCTTGAGTTATGTAATTTTAATATTACTGAAAATTACGTTTTTAATGGTATTAATTTTTATAAACAAGTTAAGGGCATTCCAATGGGAACAGCTTTCTCAAGTGCTTTAGCTAATATTTTTCTACATTACTATGAGAAAAAAGTAATTAAATATAATTTAATAAACGGGTGGAGATATATTGATGACCTACTTTTGATTAACTACGACAATACTAATATTGTTACTAATTGCTATCCAAAAGATTTAATTCTAACAGAAACGAATAAAAATCAACTTGAGGCTACCTTTCTGGATTTAAAAATCGAAATTGCTAATGATAAAACAATAGTTGGTATATACGATAAAAGGGATGAATTCAACTTTAAAATAACAAAACTATGTAACTACCATCCCAATCTAAACTCTAAAATTTTCAAAAATCTAATTTTCTCACAAGTTAACAGGATCAAAAAGGTTTGCAATAATAAAAACTCCTATATTGAAGCATCAAACCACCTCATTAATAATTTAATTAAAAATGAATTTCCCCAAAATTACTGTAATGTCAATTTTTTAATTAAACAAGGTATGGTTTGGGATTAATCCTTTGGCTTAAATAAAAAATAGAACTTTCCTTGCATATTATATCACTCAATAGATGGCGCTGGGAGATTACAATTTTTACCTAGCTTTGTGTTTTTAATAAGCGGGAATCACAATCGATAGCTTAAAATTTCCTTGACTGCTGATGGTATGTTCTTGCCTTTTCGTTTTTTCTTTAGTGTTATTTTATAGTATTTTGGGTTTTATTGTTTTTTTGTTATTGTGTTTTTACTTATTAGTGGTTTTTCTTCTAATTTGTTGTTTTGTATTTTCCTTTCTGTTAAAATGGTATATCTCTTGGGCCTAATTTCAGGGGATTTTCGGGTCACGAGGAATCATTATTAGACTTAATTGTCTACATTTCCTTAACAGAAAAAATCCCTTTTTCTGAATCCCTGCCTGAGAGTGACCCTTGAAAAAGTCTTCAGGCCGGATTCTTTTTTATATTTTGTTATATTTTTTATTTGTTTTTCCTATTAACTTGATTTTTATACTTTTGTATATATATATATATATATATATATATATATATATTGGGGTGGTGGGTATGTGAGTTCTGTTGGACGCTGACAACGATGAGTCAATAATCCCAGAGCTTGATGACAAACTTTGCGACAAAATAGATAATACTGGAATCTTCCAAAATTTCGGCGATAGAACCAATGAGAACAGAGATACACCTGATTGTACCAGAACCCTCTTTATCCAGCTCCGGGAACCATAAAAGGCCGACAGTCTAAGTTGAAGACAGTCATGTATAGACAGGTGTTGAGTTTATCTCAAGCGATTGCTGAATTGAGCTCTGTGCCGAGTCCTGGAATTTATTGTGGAAGCAGCATGAGTCGGCAGTTGGATACATCTAAAGCGAAGAGACAGTGGAGAATTGCATTCATTTGGAGAAACAGTAGAGAGTAGCTACTGAGATTCCTTCCTCCTGCTGAATTCTGTCTGACCGCTTTGTGTGCGGTGGTTGTTATTACTACCGATTACTACTTGTGGTCTACTATTTGTTGTAGTGTGCTGCTGTGTGTTGCTTGTGTGCGTCTCGGCTGTGCATTTGTTTGCGTATTCTTGTCTTCGCTTTAATAAAGGCCATCAAACGATGGCTTTTATTAACGCGATGCTGTTGATTATGATGCTGTTACTGATGCTGTTGATTATGTTTCTACAACGACTAACAAATCGAAAGAATCCGCCCCACATTCCTGTAGGTATATATATATATATATATATATATATATATATATATAATATGGAAGTACGCTTGTCTGTCAGTCAGTGAATACTATAACTTAAAACTACTTCGAGCTAGATGTAGGAAATTTAATATATATCCCTAGCTTTAATTTTGCAGCTTTCGGTAAAATTTCGAATGAAATATGTTTAAGGAATGTTTGTCTGTCTATCTACTTGCATATCAACGTGTTAGCTAAAAATCGTGCAGAAGTAGGTAAATAAAATTGGATATATAGTTTTGTTATCAGAAATCTAGAAGTGCATAACATTTTGGACCAAATTTGTCAACACGATGACCACTTGTTAATATATATATTCGTGCTGTAATTGGAAAACGCAATGACATACGAAATAAATGAAATTTGCTATGCAACTCTGCTATCAAAATTGTGGATCTGATAAAAATTAGAGCCAATCGGTCAAAACGCAGAAGTCCAGAATTTATACTTGTTTATTATTATTATTATTCTATTGCGATATATTGATTAAATCACTTGGGAAGTCAGAGGCGGGGGCTCGTGTTTGCGAACTTCGCCATGGCTTTCGAAAATTTGCTGGTGCCCTTTTTACTCTTGCTCCTTCGATGCATACAGGCTTTAGTTGGATGAGGAAAGTGATGACAGATGTTATAAAAAGCTTGGTTAAATTTCCGAGTACTATCATTAATTCCGAGTATATCGATGAAAACAGTTCGAATTTCATTGTAACAATGCTGTCTATTCTTGAAATTATGCAAAGATTTAAGAAAAATGCTTGGCAACTAAAATTTTTAGTATATAAATTGGTGTAAAAATCAACTTTATAATCTAATATTTCTGAGAGTTATCGTAGACAATTTTTTAAATCTCGCTTAATTTTTAATTAATTAAAATGTTAATAAAAATGTCAATGTAATAGTTCCGAAGTGCACATTCCTATTTTCCAATTCATATGTATGTTAAATATAGTTACTGTAGATCAAACGGTTTGTCCTGCAAAGTGAAAAGCACACAGCCTCACTTTCTCTTTTAGTATTAGTAAAGTTAAAAATATGTAATTATTCCGGTAAACTTAAAACTAAGAGAATATGTCTTATATCTGCCAGAAATGTGAAAAACAGCTATGTGTGCTGTAAAATCGTTTATAAATTAACCATTTGTCGGTCAATTATCTTTTGCCATCAAATTGTCTTTTTGATATGTCTGATTTGTTAGAAAAATTGTATTCTTTATTTTGTCTCGGTAATATTAAAAGAACGTTTGTTTCTCCATTATGTTCAAAAAAATCGATTTATTATCTTGCTGCTGTGTCATTTACTTTCGCTGAAATCGTTAGTTTAAATCACAAACCGTGGAAGACTATTATTTGCGATCACGTTTTCTCTGAGAAACTAGATTCAAAATAGTTAAGTCATGTTCTGTCGCTAATACAACGAATGTTGACGTAATTGTTGTATGTTTTGGCAGCAGTTAGTTTTATATTCTTTTATTTTAACTAGCAATAATCATTTTATTTTACTGTGCTCGCTGTTGGTTAGGAATTTATATGAAAGTGGCGTGTTTTGCCTTTTCTGCTTTTTGTTCTTGGAAATATGATTTTTTAAATTTTTTTTTATTAATTTATAGGTATTTCGTTCTAAAATAATATCTTTAGATCAGCAAAAATCCTACTTAGTTTTTAATTTTTAACGTTAAATATTTTAATTATTTTTTTAGAAAATTGTATTATTCCATTTTCTATTTGCTAATAAATGAGTTTTTTTTTCTTTAAATTTCTTATAGATAATTATTTAATTCTTTTTCTTGATTTGCACATAAAACGGTGAATTCTATTGTCTTTTATAAGTTTTTTATGACTTAATCGTTTTTGTTCAAGTCATCTAACTAGATGCAATGTGCATTTTCATTCAGTTGTTTATTTTATGTAAATTTCATAGCTGTGATGTGATGACCAATAAAAATTCACTACGATATCTTGATCAATCAGTTTTAGCCTTAACAACTGTATATAAGTAAAGTGTAAACTTATATCTGCAGCAGAAGCTGCAACATGAATGGAGATAATAATGTTATTTTTATTATTTACTTATTTCAAGTTGAAATAAAATATTTTCATAGCAGATGAAGTAGTTATTTTTGCAGCAATAGTGAGCAACCATTCTCACTTTTCAACATTTGCGTTCTTGATTTAATTATTCATTCGTAGGAGGATTCCATTTTCTGTTACATAATACGATTACACAAAGGTCCCTCTTTGTCGTAGAATGTGTTAAATAAAATAGTACAAATTCGACAAAACGAAGAAAATTTGTACCTTTTAATTACTTGATAGTAAATTGTATACAATTTCATCGAATTAATGTGTTTCAAATTAATAATTCCAATCTAATATTTCATTTTCCATCAAAAGATATCATAAATAACATCGTGCTTAGAACAATCGTCTTCAGGTCCTTTGATAAACAGAAAGAAAAGTAAGTGTGTAGTTTAAAACAAATTTAAATTTATTATTCAAAGAAGTCGTCATATATTTTTTTAAAACCTGTATGAGTTGGCAAGGGACATCTTTTGAGTGTGTAAAAGAATCCCCAACACACACATAAGTTTCTAGAAAACTCAGTCTCCTTCAGTATGTTAACAAGAGGCAAATTTTGTCTTACTTATTTGCACAAATGCGATCAGAAACTTGCCGAATTGTTATTCTCTCAACTTTCTCATATACTTATTCGCTGTAGCATCATCTTTTCTACTCTCCTATCCCCTCTTCACATATAGTGAAGATGGAATAATGTGAGAGTGGCAGCAAACCCTTGAAGGTAACGACACTAAGGCAGGTCTGAATGCCTCTCTTCTTGGAATTCTTGTGTCATCGACAGTATGTCGTGTTTTGTGCTTCGTAATATAAAGAAAACTGAATATGGTTGTTAGGAGCTTCGGATTCCATTGATTGCATTTAAAATTTGACACAAATTTACAATTTTGGTCAAGAACTATATACTCAATTTTATTTTCCTCAATTCTTACATTTTTGAATTATCCCGTTCACATAGATATACTGACGCGAATATACTGACCGACAAACGGCCATTTATTTTTACAGAGTTGATCCAAGCTTTAATATGCATTAAAAATTTTTTAGAATAAATCTGCATATTAAAGTTTATGTAGCTTTTAAGTTGTCTCATTCGTTTACTTATATAGGGTCTTCTCATCGACGGTTTTCGTCTGAAATGTTAGTTCGACGGATTTCGTTCAAAATTTAATTTATATCTACAAATTTGTTGCTAAGACTACGTTCAAATTTTAAAAATCTTGCTCAATGGGTTTTTGAGTCTTACTCACAGACAGGCAGAACGCCAAGAATGTGCTTTTCTGATTGGAGGAATCCTGAAACGGGGAGAGTCGTCAAAATCTTGTGGTCAAATTTCTTGGTGGAGTTTTCTCTTTGTATTTTTCCTATATATTTTTTTCGTTTATCTTTCTGGAGATCTATTAATTTTCTTTTGTATAATAATTCTATTATATTTTTATCATCTTAACCGCTTTTTGTATAAATTTATTTATGTTAGTGTTAATTTAATCAGACTTCTCAGTGCTTTTTGTTTCAATTTGTTTGGTGCAATTCTTTATTTGATGTAGTTTTTTTTGGTACAAACCTGTTTTGCATTTATGTATAAACAAAAAAGTAAATAAATCCAATGTAAAGGAAAAAAGAATAATCAAAATTATAAAGATAAACTAATAATTGAATAACATTCGTTATTATAAGTCTTCTTTTTGGTAAAGATAGATGTTAAATTTTGATAAAATTTAGCATCTATCATATTTTTGTGAAAAACTACGAACTCGCACAAAAATTGATGCAATAATTCTCATATTTACATATTCCACTATGCAAACGCTGCAATAAATCTTCCTACTTTAATAAAATTATTTTATATGCTTCTTTTTCTTTCAAATATTTTTCAATCACTGCACTGATCTGTTTTATTTTCATTTTGAGTGCAATGTCAAACCAACTATCTTACTTCATAGGCATTTAACTGTAATCGCGTGTACACGGTTTAATGATCTTCCGTGACTTTAAACTAACGTGCAGTAGGAAGGGCACTTAGCACGCAAATCTGCCAAATCTATTACACCAGACGAGTGCTTCTCTAAAAAGATCACATGGATTGTGACACTACTGCCAGAACCTTGCATTTTTAGTTACATTACGTTTTTACAGTTTGATAGATTAATGATTTATATTCATTCATTCGACAAAAGATGATTCCAAGGTGAAACCCATTTCTCCGAGATTTCATTTTATTTATCTATTGAATTGGTAGTGATGGTATGGTTTTAAGCTTTATCTTAATATAAATAAAAGCCATTGTGTCTGTGCATGTATATATGTTCGTTCTTTTATATCTTCCTAATTCTGGGCTGAATGCAACCAAACTTTTGTACTCTTATCATTTGAGAAAGAGAAAGAATGCTGCCAATTATTCAAAATGCAAAAGTTTATTAAATAATTAATTGATTGGATATTAACTTTTTTCGTTGAAATTTTGTAACTTCGTAACAAATTATTCTCCAAGAAATATTTTAAAACCGTTTTAAAATTTAAAATTGTACATTTCAATGATATTATTCTTTTCTACTAAATTTTTTCTTCAATTTTTATTAATTTTATAAATAATTGAATACGCAGACAATTTTTTCAAGAACGAAGATAAATATGTTTGATCTGAACAAATTTGCAGATTTCTGAAAAGTTCAAATGCAAACGATATACTGATTATAATGGAACAGATTTGATTTGATTTGTTTATATGTTTTTTAATTATCGTAAAATTAATTATGTAATTAATTGTTTAGATTTAGACATATAATTAGATTTTCAAATTACATGATATCCAGTATTTAAAAAAAATATTTTGAATATATTAAAATAAAAATAAATAAACTACCTTTATATTACTTAAATTTTATGCTTGTTTTGGAGAAATTTGATTCTGATTTTTTCTTTCTGAGCATACCGATTTGTAGCAATAAAGATCATTGCATAGCCTGCAATGAATGCAGGGTTGCTGTTGTTTTTAAATTAGTAAATGATATACGTTGTAATAAAAGAATATTATATTTAAAACGTAAATATAAAACATTAAATGTTTATATCTTTATAATTTTTATTTCAACACTAAATCTTTCGATTGGTAACGATCAAAGTGATCCTTAAACTCACAAATTAAAAATATCCATGCTTATACTTCAATAGCAGAAATTTCATCAGAAACTATAAATTATTCTTTTTTATGATATATTCTAGTCTTATTATAAATGCAACTTAAATAATAATTGCATTTGAAATCTCAGTATATTGCTTATCAGAAGAAAAATGTTAATTTAAATGTAAGCATGTTTAAAATTCAAACATTTTTTGCCTTTATAACCATATTTTATAATTATTATTATGATTATTGTAGCAATAACTAAATTGCAATTGAATTTTTTGTAATATCATGAAGAAAAGAAAAAAATGTACTCATTCTAATTATGATTTTGCTAAATATAATTATAAAAATAATTCTTTGCAAGCAAAATGTTGCGATTTCTGTGTAGATCCTCTAGTAGTATATTAACTGAATTATTACTGAAATTTTAACTGAACTGTTGATTAACTATTAAAACTGAAATTTTCGTTCAGATATTTTGAAATTGTTGATTCAGTTTTGACTTTTAACAGATAGAGCTGAATTCAGAACAGATTCGTTTCACACATGAGTGATATTCATAAGGTACACAGCATCACTTTAATTTATTTATCCATAGCATTTCTTGCAGGAAAAAAAAGACGCTACAATTCAGTTGAGTTTAAAGCAATGTGTAACTAAATGTCAGATAACATATATAATTTCATTTATCATGTATCTTTGATGTCTCATGTTTTAACTATTATTTTTAATCCATATTTTACTATCATGCAAACTGATTTAGTGGTAATGGGTATTTAGGGATTAAAAATAGATTTAGAGAAACAAATACTTACATGTATAAGATGACGCTTGAAGTTGTTATGACGACCTTTCATTTTTATCTATCTCAAATTTAATGATTTTCCTTAGAGTATAAAATGTGGTTATTGGAAATATATATCAAATTTTGAATTATAAAGATTCTTGTATCCATAAACATCTAGAAACTTACCGCTTTCTTGACAGCTCGTATAGTTTGGATAATTTAAATCAAATATATGTTAAAATTATCTCTCTTATGTTTCATTAACGATTTTCTTCAGTGAGTAAATGATGACCAGCTTATTCGGTATGAGTAACATTATCTTAATGTAATGAAACGATATTGATCGGGAGATCCGTTGTGATCAATTTTCTTAATTGTGTGTGACTAAACCTCACGCATTAGCAAATTTATGATGCATAATACCTTTTCCATTAAGCACTTAGGTAAATATTCGTGGTATTATGATGAAAGAATGGAAAGACGTATTTTGTAGAAATACTTGAAGCGTAGGTTTTTATTTGTGAGTTTAAATGTAATCTTAAAAAGGAAATTTATAGGGCTAAAAGAATAAGAGTTCATTCATTATTGATTCCATTAAATGTTCATAAGTGTAGAAATGTTATGTACCAATTTGATTTAATTTAATGAAAATCATGCACTTAGTTTAATGATGCATTACATATTTTTGTTACTTTTCTTTATCAATGATATGGATAGTAAGAAATATATTTTATGATAAAAAAAAAATAAATAAAAGAAAACTCGAAAATGAGTTTACCCAAACGCACCAAACTTTCAAAATATTAAGTGAGTTTGTACTAAATGAAATTTGCAATTGTTTCTTTAAAAACACATTCGACGATTATAGAACATAATACAAAATTCTAGTTGTGTATTTTCAGGTTTGTTGCCAAATCGTAGTTTTTTTATTAATTGGATTCCATTTGGCAGTCTGAAACTAAGTACCATATTACGAATTTTGTGTTTATTATTAAAATCTATGCCTACATAGTTTGCCTTGGGAAATTAAAAATATTGCCATTCGTTTATCAGTAGATTACATATAAGGCAAAAGTTAATTTTGAAAAGTGCGGTATGATTTTTTTTCTCCCCCTTGTGTAAACGACTACATTTTGAAATATCATTTAGATTTGTCTCCTTATTGCAATTTTTGTTGAGCTATATAAAATCTATAGAGAGCCAGATATTATAAAGTTCACAAAAAATAAATCGGATGAACTGGGCGGCTCATATATTTAGAATGAATGATGATTCCATATTAAAAAAAATTCTTTTACATAAACTTCTAACAAGTAGGAAAAGGGGTAGACCCAAAATGAGATGGACAGAGTCAATGGAGATAGACTTCCTTGCTATCCAAGAAAGAAACTGGCGCACAAATGTCAAAAGTAGAATGCGGTGGAACAGAATTCAGAGGAAGGCACTGGTCCCACCCTGGGCTGTCTAGCCAAATATGATGATGATAAATTTCATTAATGGTTTTAAAATTAAGAATAACTTGATTGATATATGAGCATGAAATTCAATACTTTATTTCTAGATCTGTTTTTTACTTTTAAATATAAACATTTTGTTTGATTAGAATTTATGATTTTTCACCATCGATTATCTTCTCTGTTTATTTAGGGGAAATTAGGGAATAGAAGAATTCGCATTTCGTTATAATGGTGTGGTATAGCTCAATATGTTGTTTTTTTTTTATTATTATTATTTTAGTATAATAATTATGCTATTCTAT